>CCAG010000151.1:0-35364 GCA_001077435.1 Glossina morsitans morsitans | reverse complement strand
ACACACACACAGAGCACACACACACACACACACACACACACACACACACACACACACACACACACACACACACACAGATATGCACGCGTTACGAAAATGTAGTTCACTCTTCGCTGTGAAGTTAATAAAATTGAATACGCTCGCACTCGCGCTCAAACGCACACCCACACACGCTTGCATATGTATATGTATTTTAGATATGTATTTCTGGTTTAAGCTGCAATTTAATGTTGGTTCTTTCCCGTAAAACTCCTCTTTACCCCTTCGTACAAAAGTTGTTAACTGTTTAATTATGTTATGGCGGAAAATTTCATTCAATTCTTTCTACTTTCCGAATGTGGTCACCTTTAAGACAAGTCGCAATATTGTCATTTAATGTTAAGCAACATATTTATGGAAAACGGCGTACATTTACGTCTATGCGCAATTTCGCATCATAACTCTATTAGAATAGACCGCTCATTAGGTAAGATCTGTGCGTTAACATTGCATCGAAGCTGATCATATATATGAAATTAAATCGTACCATCCTTCGACTACGAAATGCTGGCATTTTGTGCCTTTTTTTTTGTTGTGCAAAATACAAGGTGCGTCGTAAACTTAGCAAAGAAAATGCATTCGCCGTGAATATTCTTCACTCTACTAAGACAATCGCCAGTAATAACGATTACGTAGGATTTTAATTAATTTCCATCGGTGGAGATCGGACATATGCTTAACTTGTATACAAATTGCGGTACCTGATAGTGTGTGTGATGAGTGAAAAAGTTGGACTACTGGGTGAGAAGAATTGTATGTCGCATATGATCCTGCGGTTTCTTTGCAGACGCCAGTCAAATGAATCCTCTAAGTTGATTGTCAGTCATGAATTATGGTGGAAGACTTAGAAAAGTCGCTCAGATGATCGCAAGGGGAATAATCTGTTATTGTGAGCGGCTGCCATAACCAAACCCTGCGACCAATTGGACCCAGTACCGACTATATTATTGACGAAATTAGATTTCGTCAACGATCGGAAATTCAACGAATTGAAATATTGAATGGCATCGTATTCCATTAACAAAGTGTTGCAGATCATTTGCCTCTCCAAGGGCCTTGCAAAAGCTAATGTGCCTTCAGTGAGATAAATATCTCAGAGAGTATTCATAGCGTAGTCTCACTCAAGTATTTTTAGGCAATTATTTGTGATTATTAGTGCAATAGGAAAACTGGGCAAATAAAACCCCAAGCATTCTAATAAATTGACCGGACAACTTCGTTGCTCAAAGATTTCGTGAGGCGATAGCAGCGAGTTTCGCATCTTCAACAACGAACCACGTATTTCGAGATACGAATATGATTTTTGAAAGAGTTCTTATGGCGCGTGACTAACATTTCGAGTCACATTCAGTAAAGTCTTACCATTGCCCAAGGGCACAATTAATGCGAGGATTAATCGAAAATTTCATAAATCATATAATTGGTTAGCCGCGTCCACACACGAATTGGAAACCTTGCCTAAAACAACGTACTGATTGCTTCTTCTTAAGTAAAGAAGCAAAGAAAGCTAAAAAGTTCTCTCAAAGAAAGACTTTCTGTAATTTAATGGATCCTTTCTCATCGAATAAGTCTGGTCATTAAATTCTGGCATTAAATGCTAGAATAACTGGAAGCTCGATATCAATTTACAATTGAAATTCATCATTTCCCCCTGTAATATTGGGCCATATAAAAAGTCTCCGCGGTTTTTTTTTTTCGATACATTTTCTGTATTGGAAATGAATTCTAATCAAATACATATTGATCATCATTATCTACTACCTTTTGCCATTTATCGGGTGGCTTTTGTTTTGGTTTATCGTCGAAAAACTTGGCCAAGTTTTGCAGACACCAAAACAAATGGCAGTCGGAAGACGCAAGATCCGGGCTTAAATGGTCGATGCATCAATACTTCCCAACCAAATTTAGATAATTTTTTCCGCGTTATCAAGGATGTATGTGGTCGCGCATTGTCGCGCATTGGAACACAACTCCCTCTCTGTTGGCCAATTCTGGTCGCTTCGTTCAAACGGTCGAACGGTTGTGTACAGTATATGACCGAATTGATGGTTTGGTCAGGTTGCGGCAGCTCAGTAATTGTTTTTACATATAATTAATATAAAGCATATTTGATTTTACATGAAACTATTAATGACGCTTTCATTATTTTCTTCAACAATGAACTCAATTAATGCCCCAACTTGTCTTTTTATTATCTTTTTATTATATAAACATAATAAGTTTATGGTTTTGATTTAATTTTTCATTTGCTTTGCCTTAATTTTGCTTTTGTTTGCCATGCGTTATAGTTCTTTTATTTTCCAAAAGCATACAGAAAGTTATAATGACTTTCTTTGAAGCGAAAACAACAACAACAACGACCACAACGACAATGCACAAATTCTCACTACTCAGGATTAAATGTGCAACTTATAAATGTGAACACTGACGGGGTTCGGATTGTGTAGACATGACAACTATTGACTATAAACTTATCTTTCTTTCTTTTTTTTTTTATACCCTATACCACTTGCTGTACAAGGGTATATTAAGTTTGTGCGGATATATGCAACACTTGGAAAGACTTAAGCACCTTTCATTGTACCGAATCGTTCTGAAACGACCTAAGCTCTGCCGGTCGGCCCACATGGGCCAAGTCAAATAAGACAGATTCCAGACTATGTCCTTATGTTTAACCTATAGGCCGCAATTTTGGAGATATTTTAATGAAATTTGGTGTACGCTTGCGTGTTTGGGCTCAAGGATGAGCCATATTAATAATGGTTTGGATCGGATCGGATCACTTCTTCGATCACTTCCCATATAACGCCTTATTTTGAAAAGTTCATATATCGATAACTGTGTGTTAGTGTAGGGTACTTAGAGGATCGATCGTGTCCCATTATTGTGTTTTCACTTGTAATATTTTCAATTAGAGTTTAATTAAAATTTGGTGTTTCCCATGAAGTTTGGCTTCAAAAAAATTATTTGCAGCTTTGTCAAGTGTTTGCCTTTGACACTGACTAACGATGATTTTTTAATTGAAATTAAAATGCTGTTGACATTTAGGATTTGATATATATATGCATATATATATATATATATACATATATATACATATATTTCTTTATTCATTTAATATATTTAATCACATATATCGTATTCATAAAATTCCTGTTAAATTCAGATTTTTACAATATTTTACTTCGCTTGGAAAGTAAATTTAAACGAAGGCTTATACCGCAACCTTAAGCATTTTTTTTTTTTTTTTTGACTAATTAAAAGAAAGTTTTTTATGATGAGAGAAAAGACTTTATTAGAAACCATAGGTAAATGGCATAAGTAAACGAGAACTAAAAAAATATATGTATATATTAAAAGCAATTAAACTTATTGTGGTTTATATTAAGAATGTGTTAATAGCTTATTCACAAGTTTATACATCAACTATATATATATATAATTAAATCTTTTTCAGATTTCAGCTTTTAAACTTTGGTTAACTTACTTGGCGTAAGTTAAATTTGAATAAGTAAACGAGTTACAAGGATAATGACTGAAGGACAAAGTCAAGAAAGCAAAAAAAAAAAAAAAAATATTTAGAAAAATATATCTTTACTTCGCCTCATCACTGTCTCCTCTCAATTCGATACATATTTTGTCTTAACGTCGAATAGTCCCGCTACTGTGTTTACAGTGAGAACAATTGAGCCCTTGAAAGCGGGCATTAATCACATCAGTGTTCCCTTCTTATTCTTGGCAAATCTTTCATCATCAAGTCATGCTTTCAAGCATGAGAATGGAAAACTAATTGAGGGCGAATACGATGCGTAAGAAAATAATTCGCGTCGATTTATTTGGACGAAGCGATAATTCGTTTTGTTTTTCGTTTCTTTCTTGATTTTATATCTCAAACGTTGCAACAAATTTGCAAAATATTGAAAATTGGTTGCTTTTCATTTTTAAAAAAAATGCATGCCGCGACTTTGCTAATATATGGGATTGTGTTAGACGACAATTCTCATTTTGCAGTTCATTGTTTTGGCTATGCCTTCCTGTCAGATGTGAAATAGTTTTGAATTGACGTGACAATACCGGATTATTGCCTAGAACTATAGCAGATCACTCGTCTGAAATATCCTTGCAACGATTTTCTTACCAACCATGCCATTGCAGCATTTGCTCCGCGGCACCCACTTTACGCGCCACCATCTCTGGCGCGATTACCTTATTTCATTGCCCACTGCAGTAATTGAATTTGGAGCTCGTATGCCGCCGTTGCAAGTCTACCACTCAATACGCTACTGCCGTAGAAGAAGGAGCGCACTTTTCAGAATAGGCTGAGCACTTTCAAAGTGAAACTTATTGTCTTATGAAGTTCGTATGTATTTTAAACAGTAGCAGTGTTTTTCAAACCCTCAACTCTAAGAAAGGTCGATTATATCTGCAACTATCCTTGGCGGGAAAATTTCGTATATTGCCCACCAAACAATTGTTCGTTACAAAATCGTTCATTACGAAACAAACCTACGTATATTTGGACCGAGGACCGAGGAACAGCTGAACAGAATTTCATGTTATTTTACAGAGTTCTTGGTGAACTTTTAACTTCATATTACAAGCAAAAGGGCAAATTTACTGCAAGTCGCAATCAAAAGAAAGGAAGACAACACAATGCTGTCCTTTAAAACTCATTTACATGAATTGGTAAATTTTTACCCAAATTCGATATACTATAAGTGAGAACGAAATCTGTTAAAATATTTATAATTTTCGTGCAAATTGATTTCTTTCCCTTGGACTACTACTTTTAGAAACGCGTCATATATTTTCATACTTTATTCGGTACGAACCACAACAAGTGTACAAGGAAAGCCTATAAATTGTTTCGGAACCCGAGATTTATCAATAATGCATAGGGTCAGCTTTGGGGGATTGTTATCGTCCTTTGCCAATTACAGTGATCGGACAAAATTTTAATATTTTTCCTATGGATTTTCCCTATGGATTTGTATTTGGAATCAATATAACATATACTTAGCGGATCGGAATGTGATTGAAAATTTGTTTGACACTAGCCAGTTTTCATCAGTGACATTTCACTTTGGAAGAGACACTTTAAGATGTTCAAATGTCGTGGTATTTTGTCTTGCGTACGAAATATAGTCCAGATTAGATTGCCTGTCCTGTTGTGCTACAAGAGCTTAATGCTTTTACTTCTCGTGTCCATGAATGACGCAATTTATATTTAAGCTGATGTTTTCCCTCTAAACAACAACACTGCCACTTCGTAAGAAACAATTTGCTTTGATTATTGCCGTAAAGAGGACTTACGGGAACGAATTTAAAGCGAGGCTGATAAATGGCTTAAGTACTGGTACGATGGATGAAAAATTCTTAAAGGGCATCATTTAAAAATGCTGATTATTAATTTAAACTAGCAAGAGATTTACATTCGGGTGGGACCACATCTTTTTTATACCCATCAACATTGTCCTAAGAAACGCTAAGAAAAGGAAAAGAACTAGAGTTTCTTACTACGTATAACGTTGTATGGGCGCGGATGATTTTTTCTATTTTTAGAATAGTGCAAATGTATATGGTGTATGTGCAGCACTTTATGAGTACGAAGCAAAAAATGCGGAAAGTAAAAGAGTTGACATTTTTATTTTGCATAGGTGTGTGAGCGATGTTGGCGCGTCCTTTGAAAAGTTTGGGTCACTTCTAAATTCTTTTGGAAATTTTTGGGCGACATTTTCATTTTTGCAAACAGGCGAATGTTTATTACAGATACTACGCAGCTGGACGGACGGACAAACTTGGCTTCATTTCGAATTTGCAACTGGCCAAGGATTTATATACCGAAGAAGATTTTTCAAGCTTACTCGACAGGAGAAATTTTTCAGCAGACATTACACGGACGGAGGAATCGACATGTTTAAATCCATTCAGAATTTGATGCTAATGTTTTTACAAACTAAATATACTTCAACTTCTTCTACTCATCCTTCGGTGATGGACTTTTTTAATATTATTGTACATGACGTCTTATGGATTAGATGCCTTTTCGGACCTTCCTTCCTTCGAATGAAATAAGAAACGTAACGCTTACCGTGTGCCGCGGCTTTTCTGACACATAATTTGTCTTATGCAAGATTAGCAAAAACTTAATTGTGTGAAGCTTAAAGTCAGTAATTCGGTAAATATTACACATGCACAGCAACATCATCACTTAGGAAAATCGATATATGGCAATTTCTAAATTATTTGCCATTTGCCAAAATTTAAATAAATTAATTAAAAAAGTGAATTACATGACAAAATGAAAGTTTGAGCTCTTTATACCTCACTTATTACTCGTAGCAAAAGCAAGTTACGTATGTAGACGTCTTTGATCTGAGATCTAACGGCGACAATTTTCATCGTTAAGTAAAAATTATCTTCTCATTCCGAAGATGATTTGTGATGAAAAATTTTCGATTCTTTTCAGTGTTCATCTGATAACTTTGCGAAATTGCCTATAATTCATCGTAATAGTTATTTTTTGCAAAATTGACACTGACCGACAGACAGACTGGCAGGTAGCCAACTCAAGCCTATTTAGAAAATGATTCGGAGTCGATTCGTATATTCGTTAAAGGGGGAATATCTTAAGAACCTGACATACATGCACACAAACTTCACATACCATTACATCATAAATGGTGTAGAGTACAAAAATTTTTATGTTTAATTAGTAATTAAATCTAACTATACGAAAGGGATATGGATAAAGGATCATTATTATTTTCAGAAACTTCCACAATCCACAAAGTACATATATATTCTTGATCAGCATTACATTCTAAATCGATTTATGTGTGTCCATCTGTCCGTTGGTGTAACGTTCGTTATAATTATTCTTCTAGCCGCAAAAATTAACCTATCGACTTCAAATTTAGCAGAAATATTGAAAGTTCTCGCTCGCAGCTTGTTGTCGAAAGTAGGCCAAATCGGTCGAAGAACACGCCCACAGTACCACGTACGGAGAGAACGCTTCTCTTTTTCAATAAGAATAAAAAATTGTTTTCTCCTTATTATTCATAAACTATAGCAGATAAATGTACAAAAATTATAATCCATATTTTATGAACGATACTGCAAGTAGTACCCGTATAGAAATCGAAAATATTGAATACTTCCACTCGATACCTTTATAACGCGCAGAACCAAGCTTCAAAAACCACATAAAGTTTATAAAGTCTTGGCCAGGTTCAAATTTCAAATGCACCAAGAAATGTCCGTTAATTCGTCTGCCCATCTGTCCTTCTCACCAACTGTATAATAACTGTATAATACCTATGTAGTAGTCTCCCTTTAGCGAAAATGAAGATATCACCAAAAAATTTTCAAAGGAGTTTTGCAGTGATTTAAAGTTTTCCAAGAACATGCCTACAACGCCCACCCACCTATGCGACAAAAAACTTTTATTTTGACAATAGAAAAATCAGTTGTGCCTACCCCATATTACGAAGCGTGAAAATTTCGTTTTTTACTTTCTTTGCCTATTTTAGGATAAACGTGATATCCATCACGCTTCGGCCGAATACAATTTTCTTACTCGTTATCAATGTCGTTGTTTTCAATATTTTTTTATAGTTATTTCGCTATATTTTTTGGTTTCATTTAATAAATTTTTGAAATTTTTAAATTTTAAGAATGAAAACTGTTTACTTCCCCCTTAATAGCTTTGATACGAAACTTTTTGACGGGAACTAGGCTCCGTAGGGTGTCTAGCGCTTGAGTTATCTGTCGCCTATCCAAGGTGCCCCGGTTTATGTGCCGATATGGGAGCGCCTTTTGGTTGGCATACTCTCGTATTTTTATCTGAGTTTTATGAAGAACAAGTGAAGACCTTACAGTTGGGTAAAGGTAACCCTTAAATATTCTACATCACGTCAGGAAATAGCAAAAATTATATATTTTTTTGACCAGGTAAAGGTAGTAAACATAGATTTCAATTAATCAAGAAAATGGCTCCGAGTAAATATTATAGAAATGATGATGTGACAAGGGGACTTGTGGACAGTTTTATGCGAATTTGTAGGCTTTTTGCGAAATATCGCGTTTCGAAATTCCCTTCATAGGCTGATTCGAAGTTAGTTTTCTGCTTGTTTATACCCTCTAAGCGGAACGTAATTTTCTTTCTTGTTCTTTTCACAAAAGGAAATTTATAAGAAAATATATATCGTTCACAAGAACAGTGCTATAACCGGAAATTTGTGTCTTCACTCACCATGACAGTTATATTCTTAATCAATCCCGAATGGCATTTAACGACTACAGAGATCGAATTTATTTTCATTGCCAGCTCATCAAAAGTTTTCTAAATTTTATATTCGATTATATTCTATTTTTCTTATCTATTCGTGTAAAGGTGTGTTCTTTTTTTATCAGAGACCAATCATTCAGGGGGTGTTTCCTATTTGCATAACACTGTGACAGTCAGAAAGCCGTGAGAAAAGCGGAAGAGATAGGAAGGTGCTGGCCTCAGCCTAGCAGTAGGTGTATGCCCAATCGGGAAATATTAAGTCTTTGCCGAACTGAGCACTCACTATGTCTTTGAAAAATGTTATAAAGACGTATTTATAAGAACCATCTCATAATATACTTCGGACTCAGCGACATATTAATAAGAAACGATTCTTAAGTGATAGCAATAAATTTACTCCTCGTTAGCATTGATTGATGTTTACGACAATTTGGTTATCTAACTGTATTCGTCTGGCTCTTTCGAACATTCGTAAATATGCGCAAATTAAGCTGGAGGCCATTTAATATTTGCCCTTTTTTCTATGTATACATGTTTGTGCTTTTGTTATGGGGCAACAGCGTTTTAGCCAAACCAGGTTTTACTTTTCAAACAAGTTCATAGCGTAGTAGTAGTGGATGAATGATTTTCAAATCTAACACGATGTCAATGAAGTTCGAGAAAAATTCTCTTTTCTCTCCTAAACAAATATCGGGACTGCAATCATGACTTTCGAAACCGCACAAGAGCTAACTAAGAGCTAAATCCCCCTACTAAATATCCCACATTGTTAAGAGTTTTATTATGACACTCGTTCAAAGCAGTTAAGCAGAAGACCATTTCGTATGGTTTTGCGGGTAGGATGTACATGATTTCGTCCAGAGTGAACCCGGGTTCGATTCCCGGTAAAGGAATACAAAACCTGCAATTATGGTGATCGTTTGTTTTGCATTGACAGATTCTTCCCATGTCCATGATGCCTGATTTTACTATTTTTATATATTTTTATTGCAAACGTAATCGTCGATTGTAATCGTTTTGCTAAGGTAGGGCGGAATGGCGGTGAAAAAGCTAAAGGTAGGTACACGACAGGAAGACAAATAATCGACTAAATGGGCCGACATATATATGCAGTACTGCATAGACACATTATAGAGGATGGACACTAAACGGACATCGGGCACAAAATAGACAGATACCTATAACGGTATACTGGTATATTTCTTCATTTCTTGGTTTGTTTTTATTTCTTTTATTAAGTGAGTTCAACCGGGCTAGAACTCGTATAAGCCCCACTGGGTGACATTATAAGCGTTCAATGATAATACGCGATCTGTAATATAATATGGGTAGTGTTCAGCAGGCAGCCACACTCGGTCACGTTTTCCCCTCGTTTTTTGTTTAAGTCTATTTCAAGTTCTTCGGGGTATTGCATTGATACTGTGAAGGTTGGAGGAAAATCGCTTTAGCTATTGAAAAAATATTGCATTAAACCATAATTGCAACAACGAGCTCAACTATTTTGATCTTAACGATGACCGATCAATTGCTTCGAGATATTTACGGAAATTTTGCAGTTTTGCAATTTTGTCAGGAAATTATGCATAGACTTAATATATATATATATATATATTTTTTTTTTTTTTTAGATTAAGAAAATAAATTGTTTTTTTTTGTTCGAAATATTAAAATATTAAAATGAAATACATTGTGAAGCAATTAAAAAATGTAAATAGCAATTAAAATAAATACTTGAACGCAACGTACTAATATATAAATATTATTATATATATATAAATATTATTATATATACATAACAATAAGCAACAACTACAATATTTTATGTGCATAAGAAAGCTTTTTGCAATAAATCATTCTATATACTATATAGTACTATACTATACTAGCTCAGTAATAAATAAATACATAAGACGATGCAAATTTAGTTCGGGGAAAAAATAGTTCAATAGTTTTTGTAACAGTTTCTTTTTGTTGTATGTATACACTTGTTTATATACACTTGTATATATATATATATGTATATATATCGAGTCACAGATGTTGCCACCAACCCAAGCAAGTATCATTTATAAAGCATACATACATACCTACATATATATCTATATATAGATATATATATGTCTATATGCATATAGGCACAAGCACAAGCACAAGCACAAGCACAAGCAACACATATTCTCATTTATTGCAATTGCATTCCATGCTACATGAAAAAGTTCATTTACTATATGGCACCTATATAAGCATGTGTATGGTTGGTCATGCAACTGTATATGTAGGTTTATGCATGTATTGCAATGGAGAATAGTGGAGAAAAGTTCTATAAAAAAAAAAAAAAAAAAACGAAGCTTTCCTACTCTTGTTATTGCTATTATGTTATAGTTGTTATTCATGTTGTTTTTGTTGTTGTTTTTATTACCCCTACATTTAGGGAACCCTGGCCAAAAATAGTACTATGTAATCCTTAGGAAAATAACGTATTTTGTAGCCTACACATGCAGTTCAGTACGAGTCAAGCGGTCTTCAAGTTATCCAGCAAACGCGGTCCTTTTTTAAACGCGCGTTTTATATTATTCTACTCATAATTTATAATTTGCGTCGCTATATGATTTCTCCTTGTTTCGTAGAACACAAACAAAAAAAACCAAACAACAAAAAAAACAAAAAAAAAATACAAAAAAAAACAGAAAAATCCAAATAAATCAGATTGTATCTCAACAATTATAACAATAACAACAAATATATAAATAATAATAAGAAAAACATTACCGGAAATTTTTGTTTAGAAAGAAAATTTCTTTAATGAAATTTGTCTTGTTTTTCATGAAGAGACAGTATTCCTTATATCTCTTCCGGGATATGCAAATGCAACTAAGGTGTGCGTGAGTGTTTTTCCTTATTTTCTTCTTTTATTGTCACCGTTGCATGTATACATACATATACGGATGTGAGCATGCATAGATGTATATGTATATATATATATATATATATATATATATGTATATGTATGTGTGCATATATATCCTGATGAATTTTGGATTTATACCTAAGTTTTGATTTTCATACAACAAAAACAAAAAACCAACAACAACAACAACAACAAAAACAACAACAAAACAACAACAATTTTTAATGCATCAAATTTGATCTTTTAACGAAAACAAAAACAACAAAACTGAGTGAAATTTTTTTTTCAAAAAATTAGAAAAGAAAACGAGTAATTAAAGAACTTTTTCATCTTCAGAAAAATTGTTTGTTTTTGAATACTACTTTCCTTAGTGTTTGTGTTGATCATAAAAACGAAAAAAAAAAAAAAAAGACCAAAAACCGAAAAAGATTAAAAAAGAAAAAAGGATAAGTAAAGAAAAATAACAAAATTTGAAAACGAGGCTCAAATCACCTTAACATCAGCACAACAACAAAACATGTGAAAAGCGTACCTTTTCGATGGTAAGTTTTGTCCATAAGAAAATGAAAAAAAAATTGAACTGATTTTCTGCTTCCTCTGGAGCTTATTATTATCCTGTCTTCTTAACGTTGTTGTTGCTGTTATTGCCTTGTTTTTCCTCCTTTTTTTTTTTATTTGCATCTTTTTTTCTATGTTAATGTTTTGCGTTTTGACCCAGTTTCCTTGCGTTGCTCTGCGCACCCAGGTATAGAGAAAACTGAAATATTTACCACGCCCAAGCCTGTGCTAGTAACAGTTAGTTAGTTGTGCGTATGTATTTAACATTTAACATACATATATATATATGGATATATATATACACATAAAAATCAAGTGTTAATGACCGTTAGCACTGAACATCTGATTTTAGCCGCATATATACACTTCGAGAATAAATTTTTTATTAAAGTTTAAGAACATTTTTTTTGTGTGCCACCGTTAACGTCTTAAAAACTTAAAAGTAAAGTCTAGAAATTTATATTCGATAATATTTTGAGTTGGCCGGAAAGGTGTATTCAATAACACTTTTTCTTTTATTTATAGCACCTAAAAATATGCCTCAATCTCTCGTCAATCTCAATGGATACTATTTGACGTAAGCATGTAAGAAACTTATAATTGCCTTACGTCGTGATTTAATCACATCGAAATAAAAAAATGAACTGAACACGGACCAATTGTGATCATCATATATGAATACGAACACACTAATACATACGTGCTATATAACGCGTTACAGTTTTTTTTTTTCCTCATTCTCAGACATAGGGCAATGTTTTTCTTAAACTTCCTAGTACGGCTACCAACTCGGATAAGAACAGAATTCTGGTTACAGTTTGGTACTCGTTTGACAATTGAAAGCTGGTTAAGTTTATATAGATATATTGTAGATAGGAGCAGCTGCGGGACTTTGTTTTAATAATACAAATAACTGGAAGAATACGATGAAACGATGACATTGCCAAGGTTTTAGACTGCATTACGTACATGAATCTATACCCTAGACAAGATCGATCCATCCCTCCTTTCCTTCATCTGTTCATTCGTGTATACTGCGTGTTATCTGCAAATATTCAAATACAACAGTAAAACGTTGTATAGGATTTCGAGTCGAGTTTCGCAAAGTGAAATAAAAAATGTTCTGACTCGCCTTCTGTAGAGATAATTGGAAATCCATTGCCATTTGTGAGCTGTCAACATAACACATCACTCAATAAGTCTTCTATCTGTGACGCATATGTGACGTCACTATTGGTAGATCCGTAATTTTCGAAACAATGAAAAAATCTGAAGTTCGCGCATTACTTTTCGATGATAAAAACGAGGAAGGTTTGTTATGGCGACTTTTGTTTGTCGAGAAAACGGATTTATGGTTAGTTTGGTAATTGTGAACACAGTCGAAGACTCTGGTCGCCGGATTCGCCACCTGTTCTAGAAAATATAAAAAACGTACATGAAATCGGTTTGGAAGATCGAGAAGTGCATTTGGGTGAGATAGTTGATGATCGCCCGGCAAGATAGACTACTTACTATTTTGTGTAAAGGTTTATCCATGAGAAAGTTCCGTTCAAAGTGAATGCCGCGTTTGCTCACAACGTGTTGCTGACTCAGAGCGCTGCTTGGCACTGTTTAGTCGAAATAAAAAAGCATTTTTTTTTTGTGCGAGTTTTGACAATCGATGCGACATCGATTAATCGCTACACTTCAGAGCTAAGCCGCCAGTCAGTTCTGTGAACAGTAATCGGCGAAACCGTCTAAAGCGGCCAAACGAATTACCAAAACAATTGTGATTTGTAAAATAATGATCGAAATGCGATGAATCTTTGGCAGGTATCGCTTGGAGATTGATACTATCCTGTGGTCACATATGTATAATACATTCGCATGTTGGGAGCTAGAAATGAATGATTCCTTAAACAAAATTATTCCGAATGATTAAACGCATCTATGTTCCTCTGCTTGCTACGTGTTCCTCTCCAGGGATGCGTTATGAAAGCTTGGCATCTTTGAATTTAATCGACATTCTTAGGTTTATTGCGGCGTTCTTTGGGAAGTTATCCAATAGATTCGTTTGCTAGATTTCAGTTCTGATGATAAAGTATTTGAGTTATTGGAGTCCCTTAAACATATATATCCGCATCCAGACGGGCTACTTCCTTGTTTTATTCGTGAATACACCATCGTACTGGTAACATTGTTGACGAATATATTTAATGTACGGCTGGAGACAAGTTACTTTCCTCTCAATTTGGAAGTTTAGCGTCGTCATTACGCTTAATATAAATGGGCCGAAGGATGATATTAGTAATTATAGATGGATAGCGAAAGTAACTGTTTTGCCACAAATCTTTAAGCGGTTAGTCGCCAAAGGGCTTACCAAATCAGTTAGCATGGTTTCTCCAAGGGAACGAGCAACCTCTACAAATATATTCGAAGCTTTCGTCGAATGCAAGCAAACAGATGTCGTCTTCACTGATTTTTCAAAAGCTTTTGACAGATTTGACTGCAATCTATTGCTTTTAAAACTGAGATAGCCAGGCTTATCTGATGCTACGGTGCAGTGATTTCGGAACTATCTATCGGAGTATTGTTTAATAAATATCGTGCAAGAAGACTAAGGGCTATATACGGGGTGCCTCTAGGGAAGTTGCCTTGGCTCACTCCGGTTTACGATTTGTTTGAACGACCTACGTCTGTGTATCGAAGAGTTGTAATGTTTATGTTTGCTGATGATATAAATATCTTCCATTCATTTCAATCTACTGGCGGTATGGCAAGCCTTCCGTCGGGCTTAAATAATTCGTTTAAACGACGTAACGATAATGGCTAACGATATAAAACTGAAATTAAAAAATGCTGTAAGCTATTCTTTACTTGGTGCATTATTATGCCGTCTAGTTATTACATTCACATACATTACAACTTGGCTGCTGTAACTATTTACAGTTGAATGACTAGTGATTCAATTTCCATATTCCAATTTCCTGGCAACTACTACTTTGATTTTAAACGAATCTATTTTGTAAAGATATTTCTATTTATTCGTACAATTTAATGAATTTAGTTACTGCTTATTGCGATTACGCACGTATTCCTTTATTTATTCTATTCACCGCATTATTTTAATACTGCTGCCCAATATCGAAATCCGCAATGGTTATTCATTTTCTTACCGGTGGTATATTTTTTGTGATCGGTAGTAAAGCAATATAGAAAATACGTTACTGAACGATGGCAATTGACTTCTTTTGCTCTCAAAGTGTTACTATGGATGTGGGTGACGTTCTTCTACAGCATGCCTACGTCACCTGCTGCACAGGTCATCAAAAGTTTTTGTTCAAATATTCTATACTATACATATATATATTTCTATACTGATAGATCCTATTCACATCGTGTGTGTGCATGGCGAGCAGGGCTATTGAGAACAAATTTTAGTTGCATTTTTAGTGTAAAAGTGGGGAAGAATCTATATAATCTTCTTTCATATATCTTGTGAATAGCCTCACACATATAAACGCGTAATACTTGGTTAACATTTCTTGTTAACATTTTGATCCGGTAGCAAGAAATTTGCAAAGCATCATACCGTGATAATCGAAGAAGCACAAGCCCTATTATATTTTAAACACAGTGGCATATACATACGTACGATGGTAGATGCAGGATGGGGAAGAATTTAATCTGAGCAGAGTTGCATATAGTTTCTACTGTTACGTGATGTAAAGCATAAAACTCTGCCAACGAAAAGTAAGTGATAATAGGAAATTATTGAAAGAACACACTGACTGTCCTTTAGAATTGCATTTAAATTTCATTTGCTCATGCCAGCTAGGAGTAGAGCATGGGCGTGACGTGAACGACTCTTGAAAATATTTCGCAGAATTTTAAAGCGATTCGCAATCAACGAAACCTGTGAATATATATCCCCCTTTTATTTACCACGATCTTCCATAAAGTTATCAAACATATCGTCGAAGCAGCAGCAGCTCTGATCCACATACACCGAACTTCATTTATTATGTCTAAAAATTTACGGTTGTATTGAATTTATTAAAATGCACTGCTTTTTTGACGACGCTACCAAGACTAATAGCTTAGTATACTGAGCGACATCACACAGACGTCATAAGTCACGAGGCATTTTGTCTGTGTGCCTTGAACGACTATTTTATAATCAAACTAATATCGGAAAATGTTCTTGTGACCACTCCACCAAACACCAAAGTAGGTAAAAACTCAGGGCAACTATGACAAGAATACTCATCATTTTCTTTTATGACTAGTGAACGATCTCAACGACAGAATAGATCCCTAAAAATAAAAAAAAATTAAAAGCATTATGCCATGAGTATGCTAACGATCACAAAATGGAGACGTTGTCCCTATAAAGGAATTTTATTGGTGCCATTTTATTGTAGCTCGATCCCTAGACGACGTCATTTGACTCAACGTGTACATTTTTCAACAGATGTATAAGTAAGTCGCTACCGGTTACGTTATTTTATCTGTCAAGGTGTAGTTTTTTTGTGTGAAAGCACTTTCTTTAAATCTTAAGCAACAATCTAAGTTATTCCCAGGGGTTGTTACTTTTCCTATTTAGGTAGAATGAAGGTGCCAAAGAATCTTGACGGGTGATGGAAAATGAATTCAATCGACTACCGAAGGCGCGCAAAATCATCTTAAAGCTACTCGATTTAAACCTTATTATCCTCGGCCGCACTATTTAGGAGCATTAAATATATAGATTTCGTATATTATTAGATAGTCTAACGTAGCGTAAAAATCGCTAAAGAACAACCAAATAACGCTCATGCAGTTAGTTTGATTATAAAAGAAAAGCCGGTCGCAATAAGAATTAAGTCATTAAAGGTTGATTGTTCAGTATAATGTTGCTCGATCTGATAATGCGTGATCCGTACAGCAAACGCTAGTAACACTGTAGACCTACGGTCCAACCTCCTTGCATGAGCCAAACATTTCTTCTGCATTTCTTTTCCTACCTGACAACCTGGACTATAAGGATGTCCTTTCGTGTATTTAGTGTTGGAAAATAGTCTGAATAAAATATTTCTTACACAAGTAATTGCACTCCTCGGACTACGTTTTACCCGTCAGCCAAGACTTATATATTTTTCAAACTTTTTTTTGTGAATTTTGTGATCGTAAAATTAGGGGGCGTTTGAACGGCGTCGTACTTTTTTATAGCAAAGTCCTTCGTAAAAGAGCGAAAGAGAAAATAAAATGAAACGAAGCCAATGAGGAACATAATGAAAACGTGAAAAAGGTAATCGAAACATTGCTTCCCCTTGAAAGTAATAAAAGTTTTATTTTGAGAACGTCCTCTTTTCGTGGTAATGGTGCCCTATTATAGGCATGGCTTGCTATGGAAACGCCATTGCACTTCGCAAAGGTCATTCGTGCTTAAATCAAAAGTTCTTTTCTTATTTCAAGCCGCAGTGTTTCCGTAGTGCCTAAAGTTTGTCTTACGTTTTCTTTATTCTCTTTTAAAGAATGGAGTAAAGTCAAATATGACTTTTGCAAAAGTGCAAGACAGCGAAAGTGAAAGTAGACAGCGTCAAACTACATAGTGCACGAGAAATTTGATATCTTTAGATTCTTTTTAGATGAGCAGGCAGTCAAGAAGTGTCTCCTATGCCTGTCAGAATGGATATGTAAGCCGAGGTGGAGGATGAGGAAGGAGGGAGTAGGGATTTGTTCGAATTTTTTTTTGATAACTTGAACGAATACTTTGACGTTTCCATCCGTTTGATGAGAAATTTCCGATTTTTATAACTTGCACCAATTTTGGTGCACGGCATATAAAGCTTGTGCATATATATGCAATACTTCGAAGAACTTAAGGCAGACCCGCTTTCCATTATCTCGATCGATTTGAGAATGCGCTCATAATTTGAACCTTCCATCACGTGAACGCTTCTACAAAAGTAATGGCAACACGGTCTATTATATAATATTTTATTATGGAAATTAGTCCAAAATATTATTTTGATATATAAATGTGGACGCTAAGCTTTAATCATCCACGCCGTCTAAAGGTTCTTTTGAAGAGTAAGTCTTTGTTGGACATTAAAAGCTAATCTTTAAATTTCGATATATGACGGTCCATTACTGTACGTTCGTGGAATACAGTAATGATCGAGAAGAAGTGAGAAAAGAAAGAGAGAGAGGAAGGCGGTCACAGTCTAGTACGCGAGTGGCCAATCAGTAAGTGTGATGGCTTTGCCGAATAAGCACTCACCAGAGAACTACGACCAACCTAAAAACTCTGTCGCATTGAGATCACAGGCTTCGTTGTCGTAATTCTTACATACCTGGCTGCAATGCGGACAATAGCCCACACTACTTACTTAGCCCACAACAATACTTGTTCCATCTTTTATGTGGAATATGAATTAGATATGAAACGTTAGCTGCGTTTTTAAAATGTACTCAAATATTAAATTTGCTCACCAATATATTTTATTACGTTTTTTTTTTCGAATTTAATTCGTTACATATTTTATTATATGATTTTTATATTTTCAAGTTATTTAATGTATTTTTTACGCAATTACTTCTAATTTGCTTAGGTCTAGTCAACCGTAGTACAGTAGGCTAGAATCTTATTAGAGAATTTATTATATTTTCTGTGTGCGTGAGTAAATATTTATTCAAATTTATTATGGCTTTCATCGGAAGGTATATTTGTAATGGAATCTTTCAGTTATACTTTGACTGTAGAGGATATATGAGATTTGTGAAATGTGTGTAATCCATGGCAACATGCGATGTATACCGCATTAAGAAATTTTATTGATTAGCGGAATCGATCTAAGTAGATGTGTGTGCCGATCAGTCTGTTCAAGTCGTGCATTGTCCCTCTATTGTCCTCAATAAGCTACACACTTGCAATTTTCGCCTTATTCCTAGACGACCATTTGCAAATTTTGTAGGCTTACGTTCAACATAATTTTTTTTTTTAATTGCTTGCGTTAGGCTCGAAAATCAGCCAAATCAGACCAACAATTCGTCCATCATTACAAATCGACAATCATAAATTAATTGAATATCGTACATAAGTTTTAGGTTGAATCGGAAAGTTTAGGTGCAGCAAAAGCGTATCAAAAAACACTTTAAAATATGTACTATATGTGATTATGTAGGGTACAAATCTCGATTGATATGTCGAATGAAAGAATCTTCGTTCAATCTGTCAGTCAGTTATTCTGGATAAGCAATGGAATCCTTGCAAGTCGAATGTAATCCTTTAACAAAATCTAATATCCATATGTCGCGGAAGGGACATTAAGTTGTTTTAATTCTATTGGAATCTTCATCGTGGTCAATATAATAGAAAGTAAACTACACACATTTGATTAAATTTCATATACCAGAAGCATCCATAATTTGGTCAATCCGGCATAAAGTTTAAAAAGGCTATAGAGCCACTTATAGTTTTAATCGATATTAAGTTCTTCTTCTGATATTAACAACGGACTAAATCGATTAAAGGACACACGGACAATACATCATAAATTGAAAATTGAATTGATCTTTGGGTCGTTACTTGTAAATTGCAGCAAATACGACAATGAAACTTTATAATAATAATAATATTGATCCGCAAAAATAGGCGAATACCAAGTCAGTGTTCGCGAGTTCAAATCTCAGTGTAGGTAGGTAGTAGCTGTAGGGTAAAAATTTATCGCTTTCCAAAGTTTTCTGTCATCATCCAAAATACGCATATCCTTCCTTTTTCGCTTTTTTCCTATCTCTCTATGTACATTCATTTTTACCTCCTAAGAAAAAGCATGAAACCAATCGCACAAATAAAAAGCGCTTAAAAAAGATTGCAAAGAAGTCTCTTTCAATTTTTATAAAAAAATTCAATTTAATCTAAAGAAAATTTCTCATCTGATTCTTATATGACTTTCAACTTTGAATACATTTTTTATCAACGAACGCGTGTACACCGAGATAGCTCAGGTTGCCGGTTCAATAACGGGTTTCGGCATCCAATTTCGTGCACGCCTTTTTTATCTTGCAAAGAGAAACGAGAAACGTAAGTAAGTAGAGCGTTACTTACGTAAAGCGTTACTTACGCTTTATTTGCATTTTTTTTTTTGCGATTCTTTAACTCATTCACTATTCCCCAAGTGAATTTTACTGGCTAGAACGACTGTACGGTGTTCACTTTTCTTCTCCCTTTTTTATTATTGCTCTGCTACGAACTCGAACGAACACTGAAGCATTGTTCTCGTATTTATTATTTTCAATATATTTAACTTTGAATTTCATGCTTGTGCGATCATGTGCTACTCGTTCCGTTTATAACCTAAAATATCTTTTGGCAACATTACTATCCACAATGATACTTCGTTCACAATTCGGGTAGCGGAAGTTCAAACTGGGTGTTTTTAAAATTGCACTACCGATCGACGAGAACAAAGCATAGACAGCATCTAGGTGACGAGTGAAGAACATTTTGTCAATGTATCGCCAGTGGTGGAGAACGTTCGTTGGTCGTTGCCAATATTTATGTAATAGGTGTACAAATAAATTCTATAAATTGAAACTGGCTGCTTCGCAAAAAGTACATGATCCGTATATATTTTTCAAAATTTTGAATCTACATAACCTAGATGTTGGTGGTGGATCGTGTTAGTTACAGTTGTTTACAAGCTGTAGTTTGAAGATGATGAAGGATATCAACATGCAGCATTTGCTCCACTGTGTGTTGTTCTTCTGTTTTAAACTGCAAGAAAATACAGCGCATACAAGCCACGGAAATGATTAAATTGGCTTACGGACAATTGGTCTTTCCAGGCTATCCACCAAAAAACCCTTTTTTGCAGTTTCGTCATAACTGATTTCGCAGTTTCGTTACTGATTAAAACACGTGTTAATCGGAAGGAGTAATATCGGCTGACAACAGTGCGGGGGATTGCATATTTGAGTTTAGAGTTGCAAGCTTCTTATAGGTGACTTTTATGGCACCAAATTTATCCACACTGAAAATACTAAAAATACGCGCTACGTGACTTTTGGCGTATCGCGCCCATTTATTGTTGCGATTGCATCAGTTATTGTTGATTGGAATAGAATGTAGTATACGAGGTCCAATCCACACCACCCTCCCCCCAAACAAGCCGACATGAGTATTCAATTTTATTGCCGATGTTAATAGTTCGCCTACAACTTACAAGCAATGGCTATTGTGACGAATCCATCGCTTCTCACTCATAGGGATTTAGAAGCACTGCACTACGAATTAATTACGGCAAGCAAGTAAAGTTTCCCGCCAATAGTGTTTTTGACGCCGAGCTGCACCTATGTAAAGCTCTAACAGACCATATCATCTAGGATTTAATGTAATAACTTACATAGTTCCGTATAGCTAAACGAAGTCACAGTTCTATTTATCACCCTACTATAGCACTTATAGACTTTCTTAGAAAACGTCGTGGTAATATTCACACACACACACGCACACAATATTTAACGATGAAAATGGATGAAGAATATTAAGATCTTTGATAAGATAATTAATGTTTTTTGAATTTTGAATGCGTTCATGCAAGTTTGCGTCTCTTTCGATATAAGTGCTCCCATGTCCCCCATTTATATCGAAGTAAGGTATAATATCAGGTATTTTATAAGGGATGCTTTCGATATTTTTGTACCCATTAACAATATTTAGAAGCAAGCTTCAGCGATTCCTTGATCAGTTTCATAGTCTGAATCGATCTAAGAAGCTTTGTCAGTCCTTCGGTGTAATATTTGTTGCAGACATTCTCCTATTCGCATAGATTTCCTTTAAATTTGACAGAAACGTTGGAGGTTATTGCATGCGGGTTGGTATTGGAAAAGTGACCGAATCGGCCATGCCCGGCCAATATTGTACAGTGTCATTGATGTTTTTGAAGATAGCTTTGGTAAGTATAGCAGATTCTCATAATCATCAAATCGAGTTGTTCTACCACAAGTATTTTATTCATAAGACACTGATTCTTTCGATTACTAGCACTTGTGACTGATGCCTCCCTCATTGCTCGTCTTTGTAGCATTTCATTGCCTATGAGTTGAACTCTTTTTAGTCCTCACAGACGATTGTTATCTCGACAACTAGTCGTTAGTGGTAGACAAACGTCTGTTGTACTTGTCCGTTCAAGATGGGGGCTTGCTCTCATAAAAGCATATTCCAAGAAAAGCTCAAGGCAGAACAATATCTACAAATAATACTTCTATAAATATCTGGCTTTAAATCGATTTTATATTTCCAGCGGATCATATTGATCAGATGGATAATGATTTATGAGAAAATAAGTTCAAGTTCAATTTTAATCATTCTTGCTTTGATAGAATGCCTACCAAACGAAAATATTGTGCCACCACTTGTAATAAAAGGCCATAAGTAAGTTTGTGCGAATGTATGCAACGCAGCACCAAGAAAGTAATCAGATAGATTTACGTTTTATTATACCGATCGATTCAGGATCACTTTCTGATATGATTTAAGCGTGTCTATCCGTCTGTCTGCCCCTGCTTTGCTTGTGTTCCACCTACAAGCCATAATTATTTGGGATACGAGATGTTTTTTGGTCCAAGAACAAATGTTATTGAAAATGATTCGGATCGGATCACTTCCCATATAAAGTTTTATTTTGAAAAGTCGTATATATATATATATATATATATATATAAGGAGGTGTAGGGTATTTAATAGTGAACCGTTACCAATATTTCCCCTAAGCAATAAAAATTCGTCTAGATTATATATATATGCGTAAATATATATATATTTACATATTTTTGTTCGTTTCAGTGAAATTTTTTGGAAAACGATTTTTTCTGGAAAACGTAGCGGCATATATCTGCAAGAGGATATATTCTTCTTTTCAGCTGATCAAAATTTTTAATGGAAAATTTTCTTAAGAATTAAACGAATTTAAATACAACAACAACAACAAGAACAACAACAACAACAGCAACAATACACAAAGGAAACTCAAAACAAAGAAGAATAAAACACCAACAGTATTAAAATAGATATATATTCGGAATATATATACAAAATGAAGTAAAGTAATTAAATGGACTAAAATTAAAAAATATTGAATAAAAAAAAATAAAAAAAAAACTGCATTAAAGTTGTGGTCTGACAAAATAAAGAGTGAATAAATATTTATAAGGAGAAACAAATAAAAACATTAACTATATTAATAAAATAAATATTAATTCCCAAGAGTTTTCACAGAAGAACAACGCAAAAGAAAAGCAATTTTTTTTTTTTTTAATGAACAATATTAACAATAATATTTAGATAATTTTTGCCTCAAAATAAGTGTGTATATGTGTGCATATAGGTATATGTAAGACTTTAAAGGAACTTTTTTCTTAAACATATATAAAAAAAAAAAAAAAAAAAAAAAAAAAACAAGAAATTAAGTAAACAATCTATTGATGTCTACGAATATTATGATAAATTAAAAATTTTATATGAGCTCATTGCGTTCAAAACAAGTGCGTATGTTTAATTGGATGTGTTTGTGTGTGTGTGTGTATGTATACGCGTGCATGTATGTCTGTCGATTCCGTACGACTTAAAGTAATTAAAAATTATTTTATGTGCGACAAAAATTTATTAATAAAATCGAGAGACTGTGACTTTTTCTTCGTCTAGTTTTGTTTTTTTGTTTTTTTGTTTTTTTTTTTTTTTTTTTAAAAAAAAGAAAGACTTTCTTTTAACTAAAATAAGGAGAAATGCAAGGACTTCCAACGATTTTATGAACATTTCAGAAAAGTCACTAAAGAAATTTGTAAACAGTTTATAAAATAATTATCGGTTAACATATAAATGAAGACAACAACAACAAATCGTAAAAAGGGACAAAAAGGCCAAATTTATTCGTAGTTAAGAGAAACTAATTATAAAATAAATAAATAAAATAAAAAAAAAATAAAAAAAAATAAACAAACATACCAAGCACTGCAATAAAAATTTTAAGAAAAGGGTTTGTGACTAAATATAAATTTTTTTAAAAAGTAAAAACCAAAAATAAAAAAAACAAAACATTTTTATAAAAATTATGCATTTTACTAAAAGCCGCGCCGTCAAAAAGCAGAACATGATTTGAAAGCAAAAACAATATCGTTTTTGTCACCAAAACAGAAAAGTGGACATTTTGACTATATATCAACTAGGAATCTGATGGAAGTCTGAGAGAAAGGTAAGTTAAAATATATATCCAAAATTTATATATATATTGAAATATTAAAAAGCCGCGTGCAAATCTAAAGGATTGATTTAACGAAAAAGTTAACTGAGTTGAAAATTCATTGCTTTCGAAACTTGAAATAATTCATTTGACATAAAAGATTTTAAACATCGTTACGAAACCATTGAAAATGTGAAGAAATCGTTGCAATAGAGGTTTGGTCTCTGATTAGACCTTCTAATGAGTGCCAAATCTCGAATTAACTACCGGAAACAGTCTGTCGGAGGGGGGGGGGGGGGAGAATTTATAATAAGAAGAGTTTCCCAAACTGAAGAAATTTTGCTTAGTGCAACTTAAGAATTAATCGATTTTCTCTACTTAGAAGTGAATGCAGGTCACGCTTCAATATTCACTTCAACATTCCATTCGATATTCAAGTCATTCATGTCATTAGGTAATGAATGCAAACATTTATAAATGCAACCACGTTCTGCGTAATAAATTCAAGGATACATTAGTTCGCAACCGCAACTATTATACATACTGCAGTGCGTACTGTAAGTACCGATTGCGTGACATAGGCACGTACGTTCTACGTAGCAAATGCATGCTTACTGCAAGTACGTAGTACATTACAAAATGCAAGCACTTACAAATAGATATATGTACTGAGTAACAAGTGCAAGCAAATGCTGCTTGGCTTATGCATGTATATGCTCCAAGTATGTGCATTGTGACAAAAGCATGTATGTACCGCGTATTACATGCAAATGAATATTGCAAGTACGTACTGCATAGCACATTAAAATACATACTGCGTAGCAAATGCAAGTACATACTGCAAATGCGTACAGTGCAGTAAATTAAACTGTATACCGTAATTACGTACTGCGCAGCATATGCAAAATGCATTATTTAAATACATATATATGTCTAATGCATACTGCGTAGCAACTAAAAAAATGTTCTGCGCAGCATGCACAAGGTTTGGCAGACGCAAGCGCTTACTACATAATCCATGCAAGCATATATGGCTTATCAGAGGCAGGCAAATAATGCTGCTCCGTTTCTTCTGTTAAGAAACAAAACAAACATAAATAGATTGAGTAAAGCATGCAAACACATACTGTCTAACACATAAAGCTACGCACATGTAATACAATACATTACCGTTCAAGCAAAGTAAAACTTTAGGTTAATCACTTTCGAAGTGCGAATCAGTTTCGAAGCTCGAAGTAATCCACATCTTCGAATGATAAGTAAATTTTTTGTTTGACTGTTTTGCGAATAAAAAATTCTAGTATAAGAGATGGAGCTTCGGATTAATTATTCATAATAGACAAGATGCATGATTTAAAGTATATAGTGGGTGCAAGAGTTTCTTTAATTTAGAGAAAGAGACGATCGAAAGAGAATCGTTTCAACATTGCTATCTTCATTAGAAATCCCATCAAAAATGTTGGTGATTCCGAATTGATTGAGACAAAGTTCAAGTTCGTTTGTAATCTCATAATTAAAAGTTGCTATAACTAGGATAGTTGCTAAAAACTAGGATAAGAAGACCAAACACGGCGTTCTAATTGATAGCAACATTACATTAGTTTGGAAAATGGGCTAGATTCGGTTACAAAGGAAGTGAATACCTCTGGATAGCAAATATCGATCTGAAACTTGCTAAAAGCTTTAAGGGGGACCATCTAAAATCTCAGCGTAAAAGCGATCGTGAACCATCTATCTATATAAGAGATCACGTTATGTAAGAGATGTTGATTTAAAATCAGGCGTAATAGCATCCACCTCAGAGGTCAGCATAAAAGTAGCGCTGTTAGATGAAATGAAAAAACAGATTGCCACCTATGAGCTAGAGCTCATATAAAAATGTTAAGCTTACGTCTACTGTATATCAAGTATACCAAGATTAATAATAGCAAGGATGGGTTAGAGCAGCAATTATCTTTTTTAGTGCACATCGTTTTTCCATATGGACCAATCACTGCATGCAAAGTAACCTACATTCGCTTAATACCGTTTCGAACCTTTTAGAAAATATGAAAAAATTATTCCTTTATATTCCAAGTTACTTCCCTTGCGCTCCGAACAGGCAAACTGCGTTAAATGATTTCCGGCCTTATAGTGTTTGACTTTATTGATAATGCTCAAGCTGATCCAGATATTCGATATCGAAAAGTCTTCAGTCTATATGGTTAACTATCCGACACCCATCCGCAAGAAACTGGAACGGCGTATAGGCAAGGGGTATGTTTAACGCATCAATTATCTGAGACCAATTTTCACTTAATTACTTTCTAGATTTCGTTGAGATCGATTTCTTAGCAGAATCATTATCGAGCCAAACTGACTGTCAATATCTAGGGATTTACGCTAATCACGAGCAACTAATTGGCTTGTTACAATTTGAAGAATTTATTAATTATGTTAATACTCCTAGATGATCAAGGTAATCCTTTGATTTTATGTACAAATTCAAACAAATTCTGGATAATCGTTTTAAGTTTGTTTGCAATATATTCTAAGATCTACATATAAGACGTGAAATAACTGTTTAAGTATAGGTAGACACTCGATAAACAAAAGATCAAAAGCAAAGCTAAGTAAATCATTATTGTTTGGGGCTAGTATGAGGTTAGAGTGTTGTGTTCAACAACCCCCGCTGCACTTCAGTGCATGAAAACCGAGCATTTTGATTCATTCGATGAATCACTTGACTGTAGAAATTTCGACTTTTTACATATAAGCGCTTACGATAGTTGATATTGTGAGGACCATCTTGAGGATTTCTCTAAAAAAAAAATATATCTTCCGACTACTAATTGTAAGGTTCAGTTAAAAGACGTAGCTTATAGTTTATAACTGAAATTATATTTGTACGGATTTTTTTCCCATTTCTACTTGAAATAGCTTTTGTTCTACTAGCGTTCACCCGTTGATCGTTTTCTCAAATGATGCGTTTAGTTTCTTCCTTTTTTACATATATATGAAACTATGTATATTGTTCATAACAATTTTACCGCTGCAAATTAATTTACTATAATTTAATCGCTTGATTACCTGATTATTATTGAGCGGCCGTTGCCTATACTTAACGTAGGTCAAGATGAGGACTAAACGATTTATTATAGTTCGGAACTTGCTATACAGATTGATAACCAAGCCAATGCTTTTAGTAACCATAAGGGTTAAATCAACGATTTTCGTATAGATACACACACACACACACATATATATATATATATATATATATATATATATATACATATATATACAATAGTTAAAAATTAACATGACCGCAGGTGTACAGATTCAAATTAAAAAATTTTCATACAATTCAAGACCTGAATTAATCCTCTCAATGTGATTTGAGACCAATAGGCCAATTGGGGCAGATTCCGCATTAATTTTTTTTTATATCGATTAAGATGAAAGAAATCGAGACCTGAACTAAATTTTAAGTACCGCCCAAGGCACAATTAAACATATCTAATATATTAGGTAACCAAAAAAGTAGTCACCGATATTTGGTAGCCATATTTGCTAAAATTTGCGTCAATGACTCATTGATGACTGTACACAGTTAATAACATTTTTAACAGCTGCGTCAGTAAGTCATTTAGTTCTCAAATTCGCTGAATCTCATACAAATAAATTCTGTGTTCTTTTTGTGCCCCCTGATCAAAGTCAAAATGATTACTATTAGCGCTTGTTGTACAAATTGAAAATCGTGTTTTAAGTTAAGTTAAATGTTATTAAGCTGCGGATAACTAACATATGGTTTTGAAAGCTTGATATTTCACGCATTGCGCGTTTTACTAGAGAAGAAAAAATAATTCAAAATGCTTGGGCAAATTTTATAGATCAGCTCTCAAGTCCGTGGTTTTCTATTTCTCTTCTTTTGCTTGAATGAAAGTTCGGTTAAACCTTTTATTGTTACGCACTAGCTTGAACTTCTACAATTGCGAAGTTCGACCGCAATTTCAATATTCAAAAACCAACTCGTTCGAAAAATAACCCAAGGTCAATAAGTGATGACTTGCCTTACGAATATTTACAATAATCTATCATGAAGCGAATATTCGCTGTGAACATTTGCTACATTTGCTACAAATACATCCTATGCTTACTTGATTTTCTTAACAGAATAAGAAATTGCACAGCTAATCATAATTTATCGAAATATTAAGATTCGAAAGTGAAATTTAACAACCATTAATAAGACTTCAAAACTTTATTGCGCAAGTCAAATTCGATGTTCTTCAGGCCTGAAGTACAGTTTTCAGTTAACCGCAAATTGAATGAAAAAAAAAAGAAGTAATAATTTGACTCGTCGATTGAGGACTAACTTGCTGAGCTTGGTGGAATCTCAATTGAATTAACTTAAGTAATTTTGAAATCTGCAACACCCTGAAATTTCACTTACTTCAGATGCTAGTGCATGTGCATGTGAAAATATTAAAGTTTTCATCAAAGCAGAAAAGTTTATAGGATTAAGTGTTAACTTGAATTGAATAGAATTGAATTCAATTCTTTTCAATTTTCGAGCATATGATGTATTAAATTTCTAAAGAGGGTTGACGGGCGATGAATGATCCTAACATACGCATACCTATATACTTTTCTGTATATAATATCTGTTTATTTCACATTATATATATTAAAAGCAGCAATGTAATCTCATGTGCATCTCTCCTGCACACACACACACACACACACACACACATACACACACACACACGCGAACATGTGAATACATACAGTAACAAAAGCTTATACACTTGATTACGTGCAAGAAACAACAAAAAGCTCTATACAACACAAAATGTACCGGTAATGGTCAAGAATGAGTCAATGAGAGAAATATATTATTTGTGTACATACATGCATGTACATATTGGAATAAGCAGATTTTGTAAGGTGGGTAAAATGCCATATAACATACAGAAAAATCCTATTTTGCAACATCACTAATACGTCAGATAAGTTTTAAGCAGAGCAACACCCGCCACCACCATCACCTTCACCATCACCATCACCATCACCATTACCATCACCATAGCCATAGCCATAGCCATAGCCATCACCATCATGTTAATCTATTGCTTTCGAATGGAATCAACAAAAAACCTAATGTAACATTGTTATCAAGCTGTAAGGCCGTCAGTCTCGTAGCAGCGCTAATATATACTTTAATGCATATACACGTACACACGCAGGCATATCGATATGTAGTGTTGCGCTTACTTCAAATGCAGTTGGTTATTTGGCTTGAAGCAGCCAGCGGAAGTTGAAAGTCAAGGGAGTATAAGGGAACTGCATGTAAAATACGCTCGTTATCGATGTGTGTGTGCGGTCATTTGAGTGTGTAAAATTAAAAGTTCAAAGTTTATTGTTTTGCGTTTTTCACAAACCCACACGTATATGCATATATTGTACATTAGCACATATGCACATCAAAAGATAAAAAAGACAAGGGAAAAAAATCTTATATAAAGCGCTTCAAATAGAAACATCCTTTATCAACAGTTAACATAATTATGTACGCATCTAGCTATGCCTATAGGCTTTTGCATCTATTCTGTATCATAAGCAAATATAATTCAAGCAAATGGATTAAAAAAACACATTATACGTTTTACGTAGTACAGGTGTTTTCTCTTTAAGAATCGAAAATAGGTGTGGTTTTAGAACAGATGATACGAGAAAGCAAACCAATTGAGAACAGACTGAAAAAATCAAATTCGAATCAAAAGGATGAGAAAATCGGCCGAAATGCTCTAAGATTTCGCCTAAACGGTCGCTGCAGGTCAAAACAAGCATTTTTTACGATCATCATCTTTCGATGGCTCCGTCAACAGGAAGTTCCGATTTTAAACTCTATATAACAGTATCGGTTAGCTCATTAAAGTGCAAGTGAAACGGCGAGTTCTTCGAAGCATATCTGTAGCGAAAAGATGTATAAGGGAGATCATATATAAAAGTTGATTTGTGGGGAGAACCAGTTGGTAATACATCAGGAAACGAAAGCAGCCACAATACGCCCAAAATCAATATAAGCTGCACACTCTCTTATAAATATGCATTATGCAGGTAATGGATTTTAAAGCATCAGTTGCAGTTTCTATTATTTTCTTGAAGACAGCACTTCCTAAAACAAAACATCATGGAATTATTTCTGCACTTGATTTCAATTGGAACTCAACTCGATAAGCCATCATCTTGAAAACATATGGCCCAGCATTTCTTCCTCCCCAGAGCAAACTGTCATTTTTATGGGCGCAAATGAATTCGAGGTGATTATAAAAAAAGCAAGGCTGGAAGATGCCAAAAGACAAAATGATGTGATGTGCGGCCTCATATTTGAAAACCTATCCTTAAAAACTTAGTAACGATGAACTGGAATCTACTACGAAATCAAGAGATTTGATTAACGATATCTTCGTATTATTTTATGGATTTGAAAGTGATCAGTTAACAGAACGCTTTTGGAGAAGAAGAAGAACTGGTTTCAGATGTTTCTTATGCTATTCGGGCGGACTTGTTTGCGTTGGCGCTGAACGCCTCACTCTTCAGCTTATTGTTTAAATTCACGAAGAAGTTAAAATGGATTCGAAATCAAAGAAATACATTCTATAGTCAGTCCAAAGTAAGTCGTTCTAGTACTGCTCACGTGGAACACGTAAGGACTAACCACAAGTTTTTAACACTCAGTAAACTGTGTTGTTTAGATTATCTTTAAAAAACGGGTGTACATTTTAGTAGGATGGCGAAATATTTTTATAAATCTTTCAACTTGACAAGGAAAACCTCTACCCTACCTTCAAATGTTTACTACGGCAACATTAAAGCATCAGGTCGGCAAGACATGTCAAATTTCTTTGCAAAATTTCGCAAACACTCGTATCGTTCATATCGCATGTTACCATTGATTTATCATTCTACCCTTATATCATAAAAAGTTATGACATCTTTCCCAAAATCGTTTTTTGAACAGTTGAGATGCTGCATGGATTGCAAGATCTGTCATTCCGCTTTACAAAAGTGGAGTCGAACCTCCAATCGAAGAATAGTTAACGTTATCTTTATATTGAAGGTCTTCTGTTAATGAGGGACAGACCGAAACAGTCATTTGCATCAATAATTTTTAATCAACAGCATGTTTTAACTAAACGGAAAAGTACTATTACTAACCTTCTTGAATTTGGTTGCTGCTTCACAATGGGGCTTTCAAACGGCAGGCAGAATTCCGCGATTTACACGGAAGTAAACCGTTTGAGTGAATCAATCGTGACCTATTACTATTGAAGTTATTCAAGATTGATTTCCAGCAGATTTTTTTAAACTGGGTTGGCTGATATGTAACGGGTCGCACTCATAAAGTGCTATTCAATTCTTACATGTCTGCTGGAACTGCTGTTAGATCAGATGCTCCTCATGCGAACCACTTGGATGCGCCTTTCTCATCTGTTGTAAGCGGCTCTCGCATACTTATGTATACGGATGATGTGAAACTGTTTCATTCGTCCGATAATGTAAGTAAGTTTGATAGTCTTAGGTCGGATTTGCTTTTACTCGTGAAATGGTGTGAAGTAAACCGCATGACTCTTAACATAGTTAAATGCGAATGTTTGCACTTCTCGAGAACTGTTACGAGAAATTCACTGTATTTCATTTACGATCAAATGTTGAAGACAGTTTCATCAATCTATGACTTAGGTGTATTATTGGATGCTAAGTGTCCTTTAATCTAGTAACTCAGTCCATGATTAACAAAGCAAGGACCTCTTTAGGTTTTATTAAACGATGTTCGAAAGAATTTGACGACTCCTGTATAACCCGATGGTTGTATGTGTCACTGATGCCGTGGTAGTTTGATCTCCTAGTTGCTGAAACGCTCCTTTTATGTGAAGACAGGCTGGTTTTAGTTCGCCTACAGTCTTTAGTGAAAAGAAGGTTAAAGCTACGAGTTTGGTTTCTCAAAGAAAGCTTAGATAAGGCAGCAATTTTATGCCCATTCCTACTAAACGAGTTTGACTTCCACGTTCCAGTAAATTTCATGAGCGCTATTCGCGTTTATGGGTCATAGGCAAAAAGTTTTACGAGTCGTATTAGAAATTCTCCTTGACAGACAGCGATGAGGTTGTTAGAAGAAAAGCTACAATAACACATCATGCTACAAGGTGGATAGTGTCTCTAACTTTTTGTTTCACTTAAACGGCCTTTCAAGATTTATTTTTTTACTGCTATGTAAGCTAATCTCTTGTAAGCTTGGTTAGGTATATTTAGCGAACAAATAAAACAAAATATTTATTCGCTCTTATTTAATGGACACACAGAGCTAAAAGCTATTGTTGTTTTGCGTCCGACACGAATGAATATCGAATCATTGATGTTATATCAATAGGTATGCTTTACACCTATGCATTCATAGAGACGTTTGGGAGTTAATTTTTTATTAAATGACCATCCACTTGGCGGATGTACGTAGGAGTAACTACGATGATGTCCAAGTAGGATTATGATTAGAGGTAATGTTTCCCGAGACCATCCACTTGATGGATGTACGTACGAGTAACCAGGTTAATGTTCAAGTAGGATTATGGTTAAAGGTAGTGTTTCCTGTGACCATCCACTTGGCGAATGTACGTAGGAGTAACCACCATGATGTCCAAGTAGGATTATGATTAGAGGTAATGTTTCCTGAGACCATCCACTTGATGGATGTACGTACGAGTAACCAGGTTAACGTTCAAGTAGGATTATGGTTAAAGGTAGTGTTTCCTGTGACCATCCACTTGGCGAATGTACGTAGGAGTAACCACGATGATGTCCAAGTAGGATTATGATGATAAAGGTAATGTTTCTTGCATCGGTTCCAATTAAATGTGCAAATATTAGGAATGGTGGAAGAGAATTTCTCAGATAATTTATTCGAGAGGTGGATGGCGCCCCGATGCACAAGCAAGTCTTCGCCAAATAGTGGTATAAAACATCTTGATTGCTCGACCAAACTTAACTGGAAGTGTTTTAAGATCATCTTATAAACGTAATAAGCTATTTCTTAAGTGATTAAAATTTTTGAATCTGGTTTCTAACGGATTGTATTTCAATCCGAAAAACCTGTACTGTCATCGCACTTTTTTATCTTCTCATTAAATGTTTCCATTCAGTTTAAATTTTTCAAATCAATATTTAATTAAGGAATGAAAATTGATGTTTTCCGCATTCTTAAAACAGGTAAACCATATACAATTTACTTAGCTGCCTGAAGTAAGCCGTTTGATCCACAGTCTTGGAAATATCATGCCTTTACTAAAGGTAGGGAAACTGTTAAGAATCGTACATATCTACGTTTAGCAATTTCCTGTCAACGTCAAGCTACGACGACATACATTGTGTCGGTTAGATGAGGTCGCATTTACACTAAAGATATTAACCGAAGTCTAGTATTGCCCTAAAAACATTCATTCTGAGTCTATAGTTTCAATAAAAAAGTAAATAAAGCTAATCTTTAAGTTAAATTAAAAATCATATTTTTGAAATTAAAAAAAAAAAAAAATCATTCAAGTTCCGTTTTATAGCAGACAGCAGTTCATTAGTGAGCTTTTATAGAAAATCATTTCTTAAATCGATTTTTTGTCTCTGTGTTCCTTTGTCTGTTTGTCAATCTGTACGTCTGTCCAGGTATATTTGTTTTCAACCTACATGTTCACTGAGGTATTGTGGACCAAACATCGACCTTGATTGGACCATTTTTACAATCACTCCACCTATAGCGAGCTAGTTTCATAAAAGGTCTAATTGTTAACATTTTGTAAAATATAAAGCTAACGGTATAGAAGCTAACTGCGCTAAACTCCATATGAAGATTATAAGAACATAGCCGTATTTTCAGTGCCTTATGAAGAACATATGTCAATAATAATAAGCTCTTTGACGAGAACATTAATCTTTTGCTAAATTTGTCGAAATTTGCGAACAGCTAACGGTCACTGCAAGTCGAATCTGGAAGCAATTCGTGTCCTATTTCATACGCTTTCTATGTGTAACGATGTGAAAAAGAATTTTTTTCCTTACATACTTCTTCTTCTTCTTCTTCTTCTTCTTCACTTTGTTTTATATCCAACCCAATTACGCTGAACGATATCCGTCTGCCATCGTTCTATCCTTTTTGTAGTAGTCAATGAAGGTATTGTGCTGTGGGCATCTCAAAAAGCACTGGCCATAATCCTGCCCAACGATTTGTAACATTTTCATCCACGCCGCCGATTCTTCACTCGATTCCCAACCCAAGTAAATTTTCATTAAACAAAAACTAACTTAACTTCTAAAGTATTTTGCGCAGGGCCTTCTGGGATGTTTACCGTTTATTTCTCTTGCTTCATTTCGAATTGTTCTACGTCATATCATGGATTATTTCAAATGTCTATTATTTTGTGAGGCCATTTTTTGTCAACCTCAACATTGCCCATTGAATTTATGCTTGCACAAGTGCATTCAACGCCAATCATCTAGTAGATCTTTCGTAATATTTGTGAGGGTTTTCCTTACCTTCCTTTTAAAAACCAGTTTCTAGTTACAACATGAAATTTATTTTCTTCCATAGTGAAAGAGCTAATCTAAGCGATTCGAAGTGTTACGGTTTCGGAACCCGGAGGAGATAGCTGGCCGTTGCCATATACGAGTTTAATTGAATTTAGGTTCGATGGATCCGCTAAGAAATAAACAAAGAATTTTAAATTCTAACTCAACGAAGGAATCGCTGCGTTTCTGCAGTGTGATGCGAGGATTTTTAAAACTTCTCCAAGTAATTTTCATTTTTTCATATATTCGCTTGAGCTCGTATATATTGAAATTTTGTCTCGCGGTGAATGCAATCTATTTTTTTTATCATGTCATGAAAATTTTTTTAATTAGAATTTAATTTATCCTATGCATCTACCCATCACGAATGCAAGTTCATGGTATATTAATTTTCTCAATCCGTAGGTAACATTCGGATAGCATGCCACGCTTAGCGGAAACTTCGTCAACGAAATCTATTCTCAATTGGCTTAGGTTTTTGTGACGATAATGACGATTATAATGAAAATTAAAACATTTTCATGCACTCTACTTGCCATAGATGATGCGTATCTAAGATATGCTCTTAGACACTTATATGACAAGAGAACGTATGAGTTTTGTAAATATTTTGACTGTATTCTCTATTAATAGCCATATTTTCATATCGTTTATCACTTCATTTGGAAAATGTTTTAGAAATGAATTCAGAAAGAAATTTATTCTTCTGTTTGCTTGTAAGCCGAAAAGTTTTCCATAATTTGAGTTTTGTGTTTTTTTTTTTTTTTTTT
>CCAG010000150.1:0-32013 GCA_001077435.1 Glossina morsitans morsitans | reverse complement strand
TTTTTTTTTTTTTTTTTTCATAATAACAGATTTTCGTACGTTTTTCCTGATTAACAAACGGCGCATGCTCCATATTGATTTTTCCAGGCAATGGGTCTGGTAACGATTTTCAAAAACAGTTTTCCTTAATTTTATAAAATTATTGTTGTATATACATACATATGTATATATATATATATATACTTATACATATATATATATATATATACATCTATATATAGATATGTATATAAATATTTTTGTCAAGCTAGGGTAAGTCAGTTAATTGCATATCAGCATGTATTAGCGTCCGTTGATATGTGTCGATTGTGTTGTTTTTTACCGGTTTTACACATAAATATGCGAAAATTTGTTTTTCATGTTTTACTATGCAAACGTATGTGTTCACATATATGTATACCGTGTGCGTATGCAAGTGAGTATCTATTTCACGTTTTTTAGAGCTTTCTATAGTAAACTACATTTGAACGAATTTATTTGTATATATTGTATATGTTTTATATATATATATATATAAATATATGTAAATACATGTACATACATATTTGTTTGTATTATGTACGTAGTGTGCGTTTAAGTGTTTTACCAGGTAGAATGAGTCTATGCTAACAATAACTAATTGGGAAGTGCAAGAGGAGTGTTGTTGATGTGTTCGCTGAGGGTGGTGATAGATATTAAAGGCAAGGTAAACTCATATAAAAGCATCCTTACCGGAATTTAAAGCAAAAGCATTTGATTACATTTGAATAGGACATAATCGAGCCTGAAAGTTGCGACAATGGAATTAAAACTTGTGTTTAAACAATTTAACAGACTTCCTGTTTATCTGTTCGTCGCTTTCAACCGAATAGCAAGTGAAAGTTTTCAATTGCTTATAAATAAAAAAACAAAAAAACAAAAAAAAGAAAAGAAAATAGAAAATAGAAAATAAAAAAGGATTTTGTTAATGTTTAAAATCAGTACCAAAATTGAATGAATAAGATAATGGACGCTTCTAAAGAAATGCGCATAGGGCGTTAGATTAGACGTGATTTAACTCGTCAATTACCTTAAATTGATTAGTTAGAGTTAAAGTTTTTTAACCGAAAATTGTTTAGCATTTCAAACTTTATTCAAGTTATTAGTTTCTCCAATAAAAGGTCAGTAAATGTCTGGAAATCAAATCAACCTTGTGCTGAATCGGTTAGTTCGAATCACTTAACCTCAAGCTTCCAATATACTCTCTACGTTTAGCTGCACTCCCAACATTTATAAAATCGTTCCATTCCATACTATATATAAATAGTTTAATACGAATTATGAATTCCACTAAAGGCCTTAATCGCTTGAACTGTAAACAATTTGTTAATGATAGCCTTATAGAATCACCGAACTTGATTGTCAAATTTAATTTTTTTTTAAATTCGCCTCTCGAACGAGAGCAATTCCTTTGATAGGCTTCTTTCGAACGATTCAAAATCGTTTAAAGTGTTGTAACGTAAAGCTGTCTTTCGTGGCTTTACGTTACGTATTTATTCAACGCCTTTTGAGATTAAGCTCGAACCGCTGAATTGCGATTTTCAGGATAGAATAGTTACTATGCACAATTGTTAGGAGATCTATTTGCAAGTTATTTACAGGCACTTATATTTACACACGTTTATATTTTCTTTCTGCTCTTGTGCATTTGAATATAGGATTTGTTCAACTCCCTTGAGTCCATTTCCACGGACATCCTTCATAAGAAGGATGTCCTCTTTTACGAGCAAGTTACCCATACCTAGATTCATCGAAACATTCTTGTGTTAATCGCTTTCTCGCGATATGTTCTGCTAATGTCTCTTAATCTTTCCGACAAACGCAAACGAATGCATTTCGCTTTGCCTTGCTTTAGAATTCGATTGAATTCATGATGAATCTCAAAGTGCATTTAATTACATATGATGCTCCTGTAGTTTCAGACCAAACTTACAACATGGGTAAGAGCTATGCTTGATTCGCCCATCGAAGCTTATAAAGTCAATTATTTCGATTCGTTTTCTAAGAGATAGTATACGTAATACTGATGATGAAAGTCGACATTTGAATAGGTGTAGTTCTATGTCCAAAAAAAGAAAGAAAACGTCATTTGCGGAAAGCTTTACTTTTCCTCTTTCCTCTACCAAGGGGTAGTTCTGCTAAATCCTTGCGAATGACGGATAGTGGCTGTGTTACGATATCCAAAATTGAAGTAAAAATTACGCAGAGCAAGCGAACACTTAATCAATCAAAAATAAGGCTGAATGTCCGTGGCGGCACCATTTCGGGGCGTTGGCAGGCGTGGCATATTATAGTGCGTTTCAGAAATAACTAAGGCCCGCAGTTGTGACAAGAGATGTGCGTGATATACCAAAAGTAATAATATCGTGAATTTTAGGGCTTTAGGGCTAGTAAAATACTTCCAGCTAAGCTGGAAAGTCTTACGGTCCACGATGCTATCAGAAGATATCATCGCTTCCGATTAATAGGAATTTAAATAAGTGACTGTGACCGTTTGCTCGAAGCGTGCTCGGATTTTTTTAACAACATAGATTATTTTGGAGATACGTTCAAAGGAAATGGACCCATTGCAAGTTACTTGAGATGTATGTTCTGCATTAGATGCATTTGATGCAAACTGATTTATATTCCCATTGAATCGATCTTCAAGCTATATTAAAACGTTGGCAACCTTGTTCAATTAAACTCTCTATAATAAAACCTTTAATCCGCTAAATCATTTAGTTACAGACTCGAGTTCAACGGAGAAAGTCTCTTCGAAGCCCGAATCACGACAAGTATATTAGATTAGCTTGACTTTCGAATATCATGAGATTAATTTATTTCGATTTTCAAGTTATGTAAAAGCTTGATTTGTTCGATTCTCGAACCGTATTGCTTTCAATCTCCAATTGAAGGTCAAGCTTGTTTCCATTTATGAAATCCATTGAATCGTTGAATCGTTTGAATCTCGCATTTCCTATTGAACATTGCAATATTTATTGCGGATTGAAGTGCCCGTTAGACTGATCTCTAGACTTTCGTATCACATCAGTCAGTTCATATAAATTCCTGTTGCCAAGTAATCTGAAGCCATGCAAAGAATGTAATAATAAATTGAATAATTTTCATGTCCTCGCCTCTTTTCACAAATGTAAACATTTGTGTAGCATAAGCATATAACACACCTACATAATATATAATTTTATGTATATGTTATGTCTTCAATAGATACCCGTCTGTAATATATACTATACACAATATATATAATATAATATAATTTATATTATATACATGTATACATATATATATGTTGATATTGTTATATTTTTATAGGCAATAAATAGATTCACGTGTGGTTTCATTCGCATATATGAGCGAAGGCAATCATTGTTTCATTCCGCACTCATTCATGTCAGAAAGGCTAGAATTAATATTTGCTCAATAAATTTATTATAATTAGCAACAATTGCTGTTAACATATGGTTGCATTGGTAAGCATCAGAATAAGTGTTTACTTTGCAAGTCATATCCTCCTCCAATAATAGCAGCAACACAACAACAACAACAACAACAACAACAACAACAGCAACAACATCAGTAGCAATAAAGGAAATGCAATCAGTAAAGCAACGATTTTCAAAAAGAAAAAAAAGCTTCGGTTATAAATAAATATATAAAGTTTTTGTTTTATATTGAAATTTTCATTAAAGTGCACTTTTTAAAAAATTGAAGGGAAGCCTGCCTCATCATTCTGATATGCTTTTCCGGAACGGGTTCGATTTCTATCGTTCTTTATTGATTGTGAGTAATAACCTCCGGCGTATAGCATGTTTTCTCGATATATAATAATAATGAGGACGAGTGAAAAAAGACGCAAACTTTGAATGCATCGGCGATGAGTCGTGACAATTGCAGTCGTATGATGATACATACGCACACAAATACAAATACATAAATTTTCATTTTTTACATATTCTTGTCGTTCCCGTTCGTTTTCGGCGTTTATTTTTTTAGTTACTTTGACAACCGACAAGGATCGGCATTAATGGCCGGAGATATGTGTTCGAAATATTTATTATGAAGCTTTTTCAGTAGCAGAACGCTATACGCTATATAACAATAACGACAGCATCTATGGTCGAATAAAGCGATGATGTAAAAAACAAGTAAACAGCAGTACAAAGAGACAAACGGACAGAACGTATGGTTAGACGGATAGGTGGATGGATGTATGGATGGATGGATGAATGGATGGATGGATGGATGGATGGATGGATGGTTGGTTGGTTACATGTGCTGTCCATTTCAATTAACGTTACCTACGTATTTGAATTTGATTTTTTTTTAACAAGTTTCTTGGTTTTGTTGTTGTTGTCATACATTTTTTTTTTCCCTTTACTTTTTATCCAGCGCGAAAAAGGGTTTTTATAATAAATGCAAACATACGTACAGAGGCACACCGAACAACACGTACAAATGCACACACTCGCAAACAAATAAGCACACACATTTTCACATACATTACTTATGTGTGTGCACTACGATGGTGGTTGGTTGTTCAATATCAACAACATCATCTTTGTGCTGGTTTTGTAGGCAAAAGAAAGAACACAAAAAAAAAAAAAAAAAATTAAACAAGGTTTCGGTTTTTATGGCCACTGGGCGGCTATTTACGTTTTAGGTTTGAAGTGCACTTCGCCTGCATTAATTAAAAATCTCGTTTTATATTTTTCCATTGTATTTCGTTGCCGTTTACAACAATAACAACAACTATATCATACTAAAGCAAAGCGCTTTCGTTTGGATACATAAACAATTGTCTGTTTTTTTGGGGATGAAAATTTCAGTTGAATTTTTTCCGCTCTCTTTCGCGGTTAGCGGGGGTGGCGTGGTCGGCGGTAAGCAGCAGCGGAGGCGGTGGCAACAGGACTAACCAAAAAACTCATTTATTTTCTGCATACTAAATGAAATATTTAGAAAACTCTTGACTTTTGAAAACATTTTCGCTGATGTGCAATATTCTTTGCATATTGCAAGAAAAAAAAAAAAAAAAAAAAGCAAAACCAAAAAAACTTATTAAATATTGCATTGTTAAAAATTCAATTAATTACTTACCTCAATCCGTCCGTCCAATTAAAGCCATTGTTAAACGATGTGAAAGGAACTAATTCAGTCGGATAATTTAAAAGTCACTGTGTCTCACGTTGAACTGTAATAGTATTTTGTGCAACAGCTGAATTATACATCATTACCAATCTGTATTGAAGTATATGCGAAGTGCATTTCAAATAATATAATAATAGTTCACTACACAACACTACAGGTTCATTTATCAGTAACCCTATGACCATATCAGTATAGTTAGTTATAAGTCGAAATACATTTTCGTATACAGGCTGACATGTATTTTATGATACTGTGTAATACTCTATGTATGCTTTGCACCTTAATTCCGCACATGAAATACTCTTGTCCGTCAAATTGTTTAGTTTAGCCTAAGATTTCAGCTATCTTTATACGCTACAATACTTGTAGTGCAAAGGTATATTCAGTTTGTACGTATGTATATAACACGTACAAGGACAAGGAGAGTATACCACCTTTTATTATACCGATGAAGCTTGTCTTTGCGTCTGTCCGTTTTATGTTCAATCCAGAGGTCGTAATTTTTGAGATATTTGGATGCAATTCGATAGATTGGCGTATTTTGTCCCATGCACGAATCTTATTGAAAATCGCTTGGATTGAAACTGTTTTTCAACTACTGTAAGGCCTTATTTTGAAAAGTTGTTGCATGAATGCAAACTATATTAACCGAAGAGATGTAGGTTATCTAATAGTGGGCCGTATCTTATTATAATTTTTTTTACGTGTTCCTAATAAATGCCGTTATCGAAAAGTGCAATTATCGTTTTGCATCTGATCTTTCTTCTCAAGTTCTCCAATTATTACATTATTACATATTTTACGATTTGAACTCTATTTCTCAGTACAGTTCAGTACACCAGTTGAGATGTTTTCTCTTACACATGACACTTTAATGGATTTTAAGAATTTTTTGAAACTTAACAAAACAGCTTAAGGACATGTGCACGTCTCACCAACATCCTTATCCTTATCTTCTTCCAAGACATTTTCCACATATCCAATGAAATTTTATTGGCTGCCGAACCCAAGTTCGTAATATGATTGCACCCTCAAATGATATCGTTTGGTGTATGCTGGCACGCTTCTTGGCGCTTATGCATACGAATCTCGTTTCCCAATTTTAGTCGATATTCTAGCAATATTTTTTAAAGTAAATTTGATTACATGTCGGCTATTAATAAATCTCGAACTATTCTTCTCAATATATCGCATCCTTTGTCCTTTTCGAAATTCAATTTTCCAATAATAAATTATTTTTTGTAATGCAGCTAATATTACAAATCCTTCATTTACGATAGATTTTGAGAGTCCCGCTATCGCTTCCCGTAGTCTGTGGAATAAGTTTTCAAAGAAGAGATCGAGTTTTAAAATTATTACATCTCTTATATAAGTATATCCAGTAAGATATTTTGAATTTTGAAATATGTTTTTAAATCGAGTTAGAAGCTTGGTGCTTTTCTTTATAGCGAACTAAAGTTCCGAGTAGTGTGACGCTACATTCGTGTACAGACAAATCTTGCAGATACCGTTCGTACGCGTATTACGAGATAAGACGTATGGTGTATTAATTAAAGGATGAGATTTGTGATCGGATTCTTGACTTATAGGATGTGCCTCAAGGTGTCTCAAGGTATTTCACGTAGTTATCTGTGGGAAAGGGTTGAGACCGTTGTGCCTGATGGCATACGGAATGGGAAAATGAATACTGAACGCACTGAGGCCGATTAGTTTTCGAATGTCAAATGGAGATATGTAAATGAACGTGTTCCCCCTGCTTTGAAAGCGAAATCTATTTGAAACTTCTGCCTTTCTTTGGGTCAAGAATCCATTTGCAAAGCCAATCCACACTGAGAGCGTAAATAATCTCTTCTCGCAATTTGGCCCAACCCCAGTTGCCGGAAAATTTTCGCAATGTGCCAAGTCGAAGCTGGGTGATCGGTTAGAATGTGCTTGACAGCCGTGCTACGAGAAATAAGAAGAAAAGAAAGCAAAGAAGAATGCACACAATTTTGGTTGGTTTTCCTTTCTTTATTCTCCCAAATACCAAATTAAGTCGCCAAGCAAAATACTGGTTGCATTTTTCGCTATTTTTAACGATCGGCTTCGTGCGTTGATGCTATGCTCAAAAAATATTTTAATTGATTTTGGCCGGCTTTTGATAACATAACATAACACTGTTAAGTCAGTTAATCGTTTCGGAAAGTTTACTAATCGTTAGAAACATTTCGGCTTTGCGTTCACTCGCACAAAAACGCCACCTACTATACTTCGATTCTTGATCTATTTTCCCCATGTAGTTGAAGCTTCAAACCGAGGTCTTTCGAAGAGATTTTGCTACAGAATACAGTTTATTGCATGGTCCTGGTCTCGGACAAAATCATTTAGCACGAATAACTATTGAATTACATAAAGAGTTTATTTCCAATAGGCTCCGCTCGCTAGCGAAATAGAATTCTTTTCTTACAACTAACCCGTGAATGTCGTAATGCCATAAGAAAAAGTTAATCAACTTGATTGGAAGACACTTTGACTGTTTTAATTACATCTCAGCACAAATTTATCACAGGTTCGCTTGATCAGGTTTTCAATATTAATATCGACTTAAACTGAACTTGCAAGTGTACAGTTCAAAACATCATCATCAATTTATATTATGTTTCAAGTCCCAGTTGATTTACAGTGATAACACTAATAGACAATCAGTAACAATTAATATAAAATAAATAATTTAGGAAATAATAAGCAAAGCATTAACTTCAATATTAATTTAACGCATTTTGTTAAACGTTATAATGTTTCGTTAAACAAAACAACAAATTTGTAATTTGTTTTACATCGTACATACATCATCCGATTGACGATTCTATAGGTATGTGTGCGAGGTATGTGTTTGTGGTAACAGCAATCAAAATTTGCATAATAATAATAAACGTGAATCCTTTAAGGATAATAAACTTTACTTTTCTTAATAAGAAATATTCAGGCGTTAGCCTGACATTCATCCACCCTCGCAACATTCATTCATTCATTCATGGTGCGAATGTAGCGAGCGAGAGCAAAGAACATAAATAAACAAAGATTACGTGATTTTCGTTACTTAACCCATAAATGCTGTAAGAAAATAGTGCTAATCGCATTGGCTTGCAGAGCACGCAGGTTATTGCGCAAAGAAGATTATCCTTTAGTAAAATTCGAATAAAATAGAATAGGATACCGGTCACAGAAGACAAGTACATCAAAGCAAATGCCATTAATGCTAGAAATATCTAAAATAAAATAAAATAAAAAGCAAAACAAAAAAAAAAAACCGATTTCGTTATGCGCATGATTGTTAGAAAAAAAGTAGAAAATACTATAATTTGTTTTGTCCTTTTTGTGTTTTTCGTTTACAGGTCACACCTAAACTTTTGAATATAGTTTGACTTTGACGGCTGGAATTCAGGATTTTGTGGACGCTAATAGTAAAGAAATATCTCTCGCACAATACACTACATAAGCTACTTTGTTTGCAATAGTGCCTCCTTGACAAACATCAATATATATATATATACATTTATATGTATGTATATGTATGTATTAAAATGCCCCTTTGATTGTGTTCGACTGAGAACTGATTGTATGTTTTTATTTCCGAGCGATTTCCATGAATGAAGTTGGTAAATGCTAATGGTACGTCCATTCAAACTGTAAGGCGGACTATGATCAGGGATCGATAACGTGTTTTCATTTGAGTCATATTTTCAGGCAAGTGTGCGTTAGCTAAAGCATTCCAAATATATCTTCGATCAGTCCACAACTCTTTCTCCTTCAACTGCGTTTTGATGGCCTATCAACATCATTCCACGCCCTACGCACTTACATTGATAGCTAAAATGTTCACTGGACAGGCGGACATTCACTATACTACTTGGAGCTCTTTATCTTTATATTTACGTAGTGATGTTACGATCGCATTTCTACTTATCAGCATTTAAAGAAACAGATAACTATGTTAGATACTGCCTGGCATTGTTTCCATTCGAATCTTATGTTGAGTTTGAGCTCCATTACACAATTCACTTCACTCAAGATCTGTTCGGTAAAAACTGTTACCTTAATCTTTGGATAAACAAATCTTAATAGCGGCATTGGCTTGAATAAAGGCGGTTAAATGAACCCTTGCACTCGTATCCAAAAGTCTAGAATCGTCTAATAGGGAAAACAATTATCGTGACAGTTGGAGTACCGTAATTGGAAGAAAGCACTTGTTCCTAAGTGACGACCAATTATGGATGCGTGAGAAAACTCAAGTTTTAAGATCTTAGCGGAAACTATCATATTACCAATGAGACGGAATCCATCACATATAAAGGTTTCGAAGCGTAGTAGTCCTTCATGATGTTGAAGATTTTCCCCTCAACTGCTTGATAATATATGTGTGGGATTTCTGTCCTTAGTTCAAGTTAATGAACCCGCAATGTCTGCATTATTCGTGTAGGTGAACTTGAGCTGACAAACGCTGATAACTTAATCAGCAGAACTTGACTTTGTTTGGCCTCACTGCGTAGGGGTTAGGTTAGGATAATGAGAAGAATTTGTCGTCCACGGTTTTGAACTGATTGTCATAATTTAAGGGGACATCGTTTAGGAAATATAAAACACCCTCAAATACTGTACGATGTTTACTTGCCCTTTAGGAGAAAAAATGTAAATTAGTTATCATTTTTTTTTTTTTTTTTATTATTGATGTCAAGAAAAACAGCTGCGTACACTGACGATACATATATATATATATATATGTATATATATGTTTGGAAAAATAAAAATAAACTGACAACTGACAACCAGGAAAAAATTTAAAAAAAATTTTTTTTTTTTTTGTAGGTTAACGACCTTAATAAACGAAAGATAACAAAAAAGCAAATTTTTTTTCTATGCAACGGGGAAGCAAGAAGTGGAAAGAATAAATGTTAACTATGACATTTTTATATATTTTTGAAAACCTTTCTATACTCGTACATGCGCTCTAGATAGGCATGGAAAAGAAGAAAGGAAAAGAAAACGAAAACGAAATTCTCCCACATTTTAATTCGTATTTAATTACATAATAATATGAAATTTTGTGGAAAATTTCATTAGGATTGATTGACATGTTTCTGGTCGCTTTTTTTTTCTTCTTTTTTTTTTTTGCCGTACTTCGGCTGGCAGTCTTATTTTTAGCACGTGATGAGAAAATGATAAATCTTAAGGGATTTCATTACATTAGGTTTGAATGTGGGCGTCGATGTCGTTAAGGGTGTGTACATGTGTTTTCCTTTTAATCTTGTGTTAAGTATTCAACTGATGATCAATTAACGAACAACATGACAATTAACCACGGGTTGTAAACTTTAATTTGAGTATTTATTTATGCATATATATATTTTTTAATTAATTAATAATATTAACAATAATTAACGAATAGATAAATCAATAGAAGAAGAATCGTTTGTTCACTTCTTAGGTCTATGGTGTTCTTCTGAGCATATTCGCATTGTATCTCTTAGCGTTTTACGATCCAATTACGTAATTTTTGCTCCAATTTCTCTAAAATTTCTCGCTGTTCACTAACGGAATGAAATTTCTGTGATACAAACAACTCAACTTCAAAGATCGGTGGTGAGACGAGCATTTTTTTTCAATTCCTTACTTCCTTACACCTTAAGTGTAGAGTGTAATATTTGCGAATCAGTAGAATGAAAGGCTTTCCCATACACTCTTTGCCTGTTCTTTTGTTTGATGTATTAAGTGCTTGCATGTGTTTTGATCATTTTTCGCTTGAAAAAGCCCTTTATTTAGCCGAATTTGCATCATTGGGATGCCATTGGGATAATGTAGCGGATTAAAAACCCAAAAGTAAAAGATCTCGAAATAGTTGCTTATCTTTCATTTTGAGAGTTTACGTACCGTTTGAAGTTACGAAACGCTAGTTTGAGTCCATCAAAGCCGTGATTAGATCGACATTAGCTGAAAAAAAAACGAAAAGTGCTCTGATAACAAAATTACGCAAGCCGCTTATACATTTTCTCCGTATAGGCCGTATATTTTCGAAGTGCTCAAACGCAAACGAGATGATGGAACAATACTTTTCGTTCTCTTGAGCCTCTTTCCACGCTGGTGTTCTATAAAAAGTTGGAAAGAAAAAATTCTCGACAAAAAATTACGTATCTTTTTATGGGCTTTCATCCATTTGTTCTGGAGATGTCCGTATACTGCACGAACCACTACTGACTTTGTCCGAGATTACGCTTGATTTCAAAAAGGTACTTTTCGTCGTATACTGATTACCGCAATTCTTTTCGATCCCTATTTCATATACTTGCATAAGGAATACCGCCTGAGCCCTTGAACTTTTGCTCCTCAGAAACATACTTAGTACTTCGTTCCCAATTCCATTCTGCTAGAAAAAAAAATCGAAATTTCTTCGTAACTACATAGGCTCGGCAGAAGTATTTCATTCGTTCATCAGAAATGTTTAGTGTGAGAAAGTCCCAAATGATTCACTTAACAACGCGAACAATTACGAAAATGAAACCTTGGTCTGCTATCTAGAGGAGTATTTTAAAGGAATACCGGAAAGTCATGTTTTTTTATTATAACTTCAGATCATAATATAATCCCATACTGTTTTAATTGTAACATAGTTATCGCTGGCGTCAATTGATGATCTTTTTAATCATTTCGATCACTTATTGAGATAAGTCACAGCACAATATTGTAAAAGCAGTGCATTTTACATCCTCGACATCTCAGAACTTTGATATGAAGACTTCGATCGTTCTTATGATACACTACCAATACATGATAGTTGCCTCTTGAGATCAAAGGTACGCCAAACATCTAAAATATATACGAATTGACCTCCGAGTGGAAACGAAAAGCTATCAATTGTTTATGAGGTTTAGCTGTTTAATCTAACTTACAAGTCAGCTTATATCAGTATAGTAGGGCATTATCGGATCAAGTTTGACTGAAGGACTATTTACTTTTTGTAAACGTTTTTTTTTTTTTTTTTTTTTTTTTTGTAACGATAAGTGAAAACCTCATTGTTAACATTCACTTATTGTTCTTTTTCGTTTTTGCGTTTCTTTGTACATGAGTAAAATATTTTGTCATAAATTAGTATTAATGTCGCGAGTGCAGCACTATAAGGGGATTATGGCTCATAGGATACATTGCAGAAAACGCTCTTGTTAATGCGCTATGAAACATATGCAATTACTATAGAATTCGACAGAAATGCACTTTTTCCAATTGGTAAGTTAAGGGTGCTTTACACGCATTTCGAGTTGAATTATAAAGAAATTGTAACGCTGTTAAAACTCTTAAATTAATAAGTTATTAATGGTTTAAAGAGAGTAAGTTTCGTTATGCGGTGAAAGTAGAAGGAAACCTATGCTTCGAATAAATTACATTTTAGAAGCCATTGAATAAAAAACGGAGGTCACTTTTATAATTTTAGGAAGATTTTTTTTTTTTTTTTTTTTTTTTAGAAATTTGCAATCATTTAAGACTTTTGAAAATTTTTCGTTAATTTTTACCATCATCACTGAAGGAAAGAAAAAGTCTGCGTTAGAGGTGATATGAAACTTGCATACTCTTAGTAAACGTCGAAATCTGTACCAGTTCAACTAACACATGACTCAATAAGTCACCGGTTTGACACTTATACGGCAACACTGTTGATAGAATCATACGACTACTGGATAGTAAACACACTTCAGACAGTACGTGTCACAATCTTACGACACTTTGAATATTAATTTGCAGCTTTGAGTGGTTTTAGGTGCTTCAGTGTTCTTTCTATTCAGTGTCGATTATACTTGTTCCAGACAACATAAAAAAACTTTACATAATCGTTTCGGACGACCGAAAGCTGAAGCTAAGTGAGTTAGTGGACAACTTAATAATATCAAAAGAAAGTATGTTTACTATCTTGCAGGAACGTTTCTCTACGAGAAAGCTTTGTTCGAAGTGGGTGCCGCGTTTTCTCATACCGGACCAAAAGAAACCACGCACCGATAATTCAGAGCACATTTTGGAGCTGTTCAAGTGACATAAAAAGAATTCCCCGCGTCGTCATGCGACAATGAATGAAACGTGGATCTACTACTAAGCACTTGAATCAAAAAGATTGTCAGCTGAGTGGATTGTGGCTGAGTGGAGCCGGTGTTCGTTGGCTATCTTGAAAAAGACCAAGGATAGATACCGAATATTACATGCTATTAGTGCATTGATTGAGTATAGAAATCAAGAAAAAACGTTGACAATGGTTTCAAACGATTTCCTCTTAATTAACAAACATTTATAGGACTTTTGCGTCGTAGCTATGAACTTTTATTTGCTAATTTAAAGATTATGATCTCACAGATGTTTCAGATTTATGTAAGGCTTCAACTTGCTGAAGTCTACTTATCGAACGAGGACAATCTTTAATCATGCGTCATTGGGATTAGAAAATTGTCACGATTTCTTGATCAAAGTGATCATCTCTTTATCTAACCTCATCAGCCAATCGTTTTCACAAGTGCTCAATTGGAAGCTTTTAGGGAAAATGCAAACTATTTTGGACTTTTCCTCCGTGGAACACACGAAAGTGTAAACTGTGATCACAGGCGAATACGAGTGTATCCTGAAACTGGGTATCATTGAGAGAAATTGGATAAATACGACTTGTTCTGAATGGGTATTTAATAAGACGGCGCAATGTGTTACGAGGCAACAAAATTCGTTGAAGGACGCCCTTAGTGAAAACTTCTGCAGTACGCTTCTTTATATGAACCATACATGGCATATACGTGCAAACAAATATTTTATATTAGTTTTCTAGCATTTTAAACACAGTGCTTTGAAGATTTCTGCGTACGACTATTAAAATAAATTAGTAAAAGAAAAAAAAAAAAGGAATATAAACCCGGAAAAAATATGACAAAATTCTGCAGAGCGGAAAAAGGGTGTGGAAATGTGTTTGTATGCATAGAGACAATAGGAAAGCGAGAATTGAGAGTAAATATAACCAAATCGACCAACAACGCTTGTTTTAATGGAAACCAAATTTTCGGGAAAGGAAAACTAAGCTAACAATAAAGTCATTAATAGTTGAAATAGATGCTAACAAAGGATGATGACGGGTAGCGGTAGGCACGGATAATTGTGGGACAGCTTTTGTTTATAATTTTTGAGCAACGTATGTAAGTACGAGTCAAACCATTTCTACGAAAAAATAATAATAAAAAGAAAAAAGATTAGAAAAATTATTTTAAAATCATTTTTGAAAATTTGTAAAAATAAAAAAAAAGCTAGGAAAAATTTGTCCGCTGAAACATATATTCCCTTTATCCAAAAAGAATATCCTTTTTATTTGGGTGAAAGAGCGCATGTTCGTTAATAGCACATTACTCTTATAATTCTCTTATAGGCGAACAGGGAAATGTATGTTGTGTGGTAGTTGAGTAGGCAATGAAGAGTGCGTTTCTTGCTTAAAATTGTTATCCTTACAAAAAAGGACCTTTAGTTAAACAAGAACAACTATACACTATCATTTGAGTATAGCACAAGGGTAGATGTGTCGGCGTTTGCTCTCATTTTTATTAAAAAGCCTCGAAAGCATAGGTGACAAGTTAGATTTTTTATTAAAGCATCAGCATATCGTATCAAATCGGCCAAACGAAAGGATCGTTGTATTTTATATTTATTGTACGTGTAACGCGTTTGTTGCTTTCGTTCGTTACTTCATTCGTTATAGTTCAGTTCAGTTAGATTCGAGAACATTTCAGTTAAAAACTCTTAAGTTTCTGTCATCTCCCTAAACAGTCGTTCTTACAACCAGAATTTTTCGTTGAATTTCGGTTTGGAAAACTATTTAAAAAAAAAAAAAAAAAAAAAAACAAAAAAAACAAAAAAAAACGAAAAAAAAAGGGAAGACACTTTTTAACGGGCAAATTGCAATAATAATTGAAAATCTGAAGCCAAAGTTTCGAAAAGAAAAGTTCTGATATTATTAACTTTTTTCCATTTGAAAAAAGTCTGCTTGTGTTCACACGTCTAGTTAATTTTTTTCCCATTAAATTTGTTGTTTAAAAAATCTTTTTAAAAAAATATTTTCTTAAAATTAAAAAAAAAAAGAAATTTGTTAAAAAAATTATTTAAAAAAAAATTGATTCTTAAAAAAATTTCATTAAATAGAATTTCATTAAATAAAATTTTTTTTAAAGTAAATTAAAAAAAAAAATACGAAAAGCCTTTCGAGAAATGTCGAGAAATGTAAGTAATATAAGAACTAATGAAGCGAAAAGATTCCACGATTAATTCTAAGTTATTATATTAAATCTTGGCCCTAAGTGTTATGCTCTTTTAATAAATGTAAGTTTCGCCTAAAAGTATGTTATCATATTATATATGCCTTTAAAAAGGCAATTACAGTAATATATACTTATATATATATTTAATTTTTGATCACTTTTTTTTATTGTACGTTTAGAAATAAAAATGTTCGATTTAGCTTATTATGGTAAACGCTTTTTGTTAAGGGCGGGCAATATTACATACATACATACATAAATACATACATAAGGTTAATGTCAGCGGTCTGTTAAAAGTACTGAAACATTAATCACGGTTTACTTAGACGGATGGCCGGGAAGTGTTAGTTTCACAAACTTGAATCGGAAACTGTGAGCGATTACTTATCGTAATAATAATAATAATAATAATAATAATAATAATAATAATGAAAAGAGAAAAATTAATGAAATTAAATTAATAAAAAGTAGAAGCAAGGAGCGTCAATCCTGGAAGGCATATTTATTTAATAAAAGTTCAAATTGATAAGAAAATTTTAGATGCCTGGAAGCGAATGAAGCTGGCTTGTAAAGTATTCTTTGCTGCAGGCGTTTTGCAACAACGATCAGCTTCAGTTTTAAACAATGTTACAACTGCGCTTATGTTTACTGAAGCAGATCGTTTTTTTTCTCAATCATTGGGGACGAAATCAGATGATCGCGAAATGATTAAAATTAAATTGACGCTAAAAGACGAAATTCGTGTAAGCGTTTGAACGAATATCTGAAAAGCAGAGAAGAGAAGATAAAGGATTGAACAAGATCAACTGGGCTCGCAGTTCATCGAAGCCCGTTTTCGATAACGTCACTTCATTAACGACTAACCGGCATTTAGAATTGCCTTGCTTGAGACCTCATACCGATGACATCCAATTTGTGCTGAACAATTGCTTCATACTGATCAGGATATTATTGACATAAATCTGTGTTCGCATATTCTTTCTTAACTCGCTGTGATTATAAATTAATCGTATATTTTTCACGACAAATTCATTATTCGTCTATTGAAATGATTATAACAAGCATTAATTGGCGCTTGCGCAAATCTTGCGCTGGCCGCAACTCAATTGAAATCCGGTTGAAGAAAAATGAATTATTTTCAATGTTCGTTGATCAAAAACCCCGACTGCGCTATTAATAAATAGATTGAAAGTAAACAAATTAAAATTCTAAAAGAGACTGAGACCAAAGCTACTTAACATAACCTGAAAAACTAGAAAGAAAAGGAACAACGAAGTGCCCGATATGTAGAGTTTTTTTTATGATTGACTGATGAGCAAAATTAAGATAAATTTTGAAAACGCGCGCATGGTTATAAAAAGATATAAAGACTCGTTTCTAGAATATGATTGAAACCGGATAACTATGGTAGATATCATCCTCGACAAGCAAAGCCAAATGTTCTCTATTTTACTCTCTAAAGGTATTCTTGATTTCATTCCTGCTTTCATTCTCTCTTTTTTGAGTTTTTCAAAATCAAAGAAATTTTAACATGGGCCAACAGCCCATGTTGTTTTCTTTCCATTTTCTTTTTAGAGAGCTCTTCTTCCAATGTGAAAGCTTAAATAGGTCGATAGATAAAATACTGCTGGTGTGGAGTAAGATTCCCGATTTTATTGCAGAGAATATGTTACATTTCCACTGCAGACTCTGCAGATAGTTTAGACTTTTCCAATTGTGGGTAAAAGTTCTTTCATACCAACTGATAAATTGTGATTTCTTGATCGTTATATGATGATAAGTTTCGAGTTTCTAGCTTGAGCTTCTAAGCAGCCATACCACAGTGAAAGTCACAGTCACAGTCACAGTCACAAACACTAGCTTTGGGTGTCCTTAGTTCTTCTGAGATTTCTGCATTTTTTCTCGTCCCTTTAATTTCGCTTTACGTTAGTCTGCTAATCTGCGTCCTTTCGATGGACCTGCAGACAAATACTCGCAAAGTTACTTTATCCTTGCCCCTTTGTGCTAAATCGATTTGTTTTGAATTTCGCCGAGCCGTCTAATGATTTGTGCCGCATTCTTATTCCAACTAAATCCCCCACTAAATGGCTTTACCACAGTTACGTATTTCTAGTTTCCTCCGTCCGATTGGCAAATGGAATGTTACATTTAACATACACTCCAAGCGTTTCTTGTTGAATGTATATATTATCTATATCAGCGTAATTAGCGTAATAGTAGGGGACTTTTCCTTTTCTTTTTTTTTTTTTGCCTTACTTTGACTTCCATATTATAGCCATTAAATGTAATTAAAGTCCATTAGAAATATGAGGCTATTGAAGAAAAAAATTCCATTTAGATGTATTCCTGCGTGCACGGAAGCAAATGCAATGGTAGAGAACAGTTTTTGTAAACCTCTTGTATCGGCAGTAGAGATACTTCAACTTTCCCTCTCCGCTCAGAGACAGCAATGAAAGGCAAAAATTTTTATTCTTCTCCAAATTTTCGACAAAGCACTTGTTAGTAGGCAAGTGTAGTGAGTGAGTTTTTCATTCTCATAGATACAGAAATTTTTGGGTCTATTTTTCCTTTTTTCGGCAAAAAAGAGATACATATAGGAAAAGAGTCAACTTACCAGGAAGCTGTTTATGTTACAAACTCATGCAAAATATTTTGTGTATGAAAAAGTTGGTTTTTTCCTTTCAACACCCTTGACCATGCACCAAAACCCACCGGCGCGCATACTACACCCACTCACCACTTCAATCTACTCAACTCGATTTTGTTTTAACTATAACCGGCTTTCTAAAATTAGCAGGAAAGAGATAGAACATCGTAGTACAATTGCTAGACATAGAAAAATAGTAAGTTGAGTATTTACGGTTAGGTTGCGGATTTGAGTGCATTTCGTAATTGTTGTAATGGAAGGTAAATGAAGGCAAATGTGAAGGAAGAAGAGCTTTGCTTTATTTTCAAACGCCTTTGTTGTTATGGAGAAATTATTGATTATTTTTTGGGAGAATTCTTGTCTATGTGTGGGTCTTTTATTCTTTCTAAAGTGGTGAGCAGAAAAAATATCTATTTTTAGAGTAACATTTCATATATATATTTTTTTATTTTAATTTTTAAAAACGTAAAATCAAAGTATTTTTTTACTAACAGTTTAAGAACTTATGCTTGAAAGCGGCCTGGAGAGGTGCTGGATCGGAAGGGGGCGGGAATTTAAAAATATACAACTTTAACAACGTCGGACAGATTCAGTGATTTGTTAACTATGCATGTATTTAATAAAATGCCTCCCACCTATCCAGCTTAAGTTTGTCGTAGGTGTGCAAGGCCAGCAAATGGATGAAGCGAATTTTCTTATAGGCATTAATGCAAATCACTATGCATTTCACCAGTCATATGTGGCATATCGAGTCGTCTCGTTAACATCGTTTTGGTCCAATATTTTTAAAGCTTCTCTAAGCAGTTTAAACCAATACTTTTTATTTCTGAATTCATCTTTTTGCAAAATATTCAAAATATTCAAAATTGTAGCATTATATGTGTGTGTTTGTTTAAGCAACTTTTTCTTATTCAAGAGTTAAAATTTTAGCTTTGAGGTTGAGCCGGTAAATGGGATCGTATCTGCTACGATATTTGAATGATTTACGAATTTAGCCTGACGGAGGCTAAAAGAAAGAATTTAAGTGTGGCCTCTCATAAAAGAAAGGCTATGCATACGTCTACACGCAATGCATTTTCGTAAGCATGATGCACGTTTTTAGATGACAGGCTTAAATTTTTAAACTCGGCAAGTTTGCGAGTGCAAGCAAACTTTTTACCCAAAAGCGTTCATATCACGTCTTGGCATCCTACTCGCATATAAAATGCTACTATTACTAGCGCACTAGTACTACTAGTTTGTTTTTTTTTTTAAATAAATAGAAAGGTAAGATGTGTAGAATTGCACGTTGGAAGTGATTATTGCGAAGTTGCGTGTTGAAAAAATTATTTTTAGTTTATTAATTTCATATCTGCTAACTTTTCAATAAAATAATTTACTTTTGTTGCGAAAAGTTTAACAGTGAAAAAGAATCCATCTCATTATGGGAGAAGCCTATATTGATTATACCACCTTTGAAATCGCTGCTGATAATCCAAGAGACATTTTATATCTAAGTATATAGAGATCGAATAGATTAAGCGCAAAAAAAATGTCAAGGTTTGAGATTCGATGCAAAACTAGAAAAACTTTTCTTTCACATTCACCTTTATTGCAATACACAGTGCCTTTTATTGAGAATTTTTGAAATTTGTAAATTTTTTCATATAAGAAGAATTTTCTAAAATATCGCATTATGCGGGGTCCGATCCAATTCATTCGCAATCGGGTACGTCTTGACGATAAAACACCTCAGTGTATCATCAATTCTGTCACAATATCTCGAATGTTGCAGAGGGGACGTAAAATTAGACGGGCAGAAGTAAAACGGACGGACGGACAGACAAATCTGAATTGGTTGAAAAAATGATTCCGAAACAATCGTTGTAATATTATAAAAAGTCAGTCGTCTTTAAATTCTTTTGTATGTTACATACATCCTCACAGCTTTGATAAAACTCGCAGCATAAATGCTGTAAAATATAATCAATTTTATGCATTTTGTATTGAATTGTTGTTTTAATAAATATTAATTTTATAATTGTTTTTAATTTCACATAAAATGAACATTAGCTCAGGCAAGAAACGTTGAGGAAAAACCTTCGGGGATACGTTAGAGGAAAACTCTTTAGACTTTTTTTTGCGGATTCATTCGGCAGACGATTCAATTATCAAGTGCAAGAGAAGATTTATAGTTCGTTTTCGTTTTCGTTTACGTTGTATCACGCTTACATGTTTACAACACATATTCATAATAATTATATGTTATGTGCTGCAATGAAAGACTCTTTGCCATCACTTTAAACTAAGTACAAACATTATAGTGAACCACGGTCTTCTATTAAATGCTCTACATCACCCGTATTCATATGACGACTTTTCAGGATATGTGGCGTGGTTGAAAAAATGGGCCGATCGAAACCATTTTCAACAGAGTTCGTCGTTGGGCCAGAGCAAGTCGATGCGTGTCAAATTTCACTAAAGTATCTTGAACACAGCGAAACAAGACGGTTAGTAGGGCAGAGGGGCAGACATGCTTAGGTCGATTTGGAAAGTGCTTCTGTATCTGGGTGTTGCATAGATTTGCACAAAGTTAATACACCCTTGTATCACAAGCGATGTAGGGCATAATGAAGTGCAAGCTTTATAAGCATTTTTTACTTTTCCTAGGCGCTGCTTACCCTTTAACTCAGCTAAAAATGTTGCTAAATGAAATATTTTTTGTGGAAAGAAAATTTTCAAAATAATTCTAAATAATTTACAACTAAACTCAGCTGAACTAAAATTGAATATTTCAAGGAATTTAAAAATAATTTTACACCATAACCATAACACCATCGATTAAAGTTCAATCTTAGCTGAAGATGTTTAACAATATTTTAGAAAGATTTTTACATTATTTTAATAAAAACTTAAGAAACATTTTTACATACTCTGTAAAACGCTTTAAAAAAATCTCTGTTTACTTTCTTTTGTTAACACAAAATAACACATGTGCTGAGTTTTACATAATTAGCTTTTGATTACCTTTTGATAACCTTTTGAACACATAACATGTGCTTCAGTGTTAATCATACTAAATCATGTGTTGCATGTGCTTTAATTATTCTATGAAAAGAAAGAAAAAAAAAAAAAAAAAAAAAGAAAAAAAACAGAAGAAAAATAAATAAATAAAAAAGAGGAAGAAAAAGCCCAAAACAAAGAAAATACAAAAACACTTTAAAAACCATTTTTCACCCCTTGTCTTACATTCTATAGAAATTCTAGAGTTTGTTTGTAGAAAAATGCATAAAAATGAGGTCAAATTATATATAAAATAAAGAAAAAAAAAAAAAAAAGAAGAGAAATGAACAGAATTATTCAGCTAAAAGTGTCAATTACAAAGTCCTCTCCTTGTGCATGTACATGCAATACAAACACATGATAATAACAAACTCAAGCATGAACACACATCAGGATATGTGTAAGTAAGCTTTTATTCTATAGTATCTTGATACACTCATACAAACACATAAATACACACAAACACACACAAACACACACATACATACATACATACATACATACATACATACATACATACATACATACATACATACATATAAACACAGATATACATGCCTAGTTGTGTATATTGTACAGTGCAAGGCAAAAGTTGCGGCCCATCATTATAAGTCGTAGACCAATCATCGGCAAATGTTTATTAAGAAATTGAAAATAAGAAAAAAAAGAAAAACTAAAACATTTAACGCTTAAGTGCCTTCGTATGATAATTACTTTTATTAGCGAGTAAAAGCTTTCGTGTTGTAGCAATTTGTTCGCTTATGGCGTTTAAATTGTTCCTTATATCAATCTAAACGTCAAGTGTCTTGGCCAGAATTTCATTGTTTGTATCTCCCGACTTCTCCTGACCTATTTGATGCTTAGTCCTGGTCTCAGAGAAAATTCATTTACTCATTCTTGCTTAATCTTGACTTTGTAGTGCGTAATCCTTAAGCATTTTCGATAGAGGAGCTTGCCCTGCGCCATTCTATTCTACCCCAAAGCAGATGAACGTCACTCTGCTAATCTTTTCCATCGAACTTTTACCATCGTTCATATCCCTTTTTTTCGCTAGCCAAGCAATAGCAATAGAAGATCTTCGGATCGGAATTGTACGGTTATACCGCTTACTTCTTGCTACGCCATGTGCTATTTTAAATAATGCATAGTCTTGCGTGTGTGTGTAGATTTACGCTTATACCTATAAATGTGTCCTTTTCATCATTTCATTGCATGACGTGGTATCTATTTAACACGAATGGAAGACTTTCATTTCTATTCCTTCCCTTCGTCGTTATCTTCTTCTAGTCATATGCACACACTGGTTATAAGCTAAAAGTGAGCATAACTCGTATTATTGTTCAGTTTGTTTATATGTAAATATATACATATATATATATATATATATATATATCTACATTTATACATTCATTCGTTGCATAAGTATGGGTTAGTATGAGCTTGTAACCGGCTTTTTATGTGCGTGTCATTGAACTCGCACAGTTATTATTTAACTTTTTCAACAAAAAACGAAGGAAGAAAACAAAAGAACACGTTGAACTTTATGCACGCAGGTACGTTGCTGTTAATCTATCTTTCCTGAAAGGGTCATAATATGGACTTTTTAGCGAGCAATTAAAAAATTTTGTTAATTCTGATCAATTGTTTAATATTATGAACTAAAAATTTCGAGGTAACTCTCTTCTCTTTTGTAAAACATTTTCTTTACATTTTCATAATCAGTGAATGTGTTCACGCAGATTCCTTTAACAAGACGTGTTGCATTTTGAATTTCATGCAATTTTTGAACTGTCAATATACTGCTGGAATTGCGATAATATTTCATAAGTAAAAATGAAAAACTTTTTACATACATTCACCCTATACTCGCTAATTATGAAATATTATGAAAATATTATCCGTGATGAGATTAATTATCTAGCTATCTATTTGGTTACGTAAATTATTAAGGAAGTGCCACAACCTCTCCAACGATACCGAGAGACAATTTCATGGCGAAATTCCTGATTGACTTTTATTGATCCAAAATGGATGGATGGAAACGATAATAAATATTAATTTAAAATACTCCTGATCGGTCCATCCATTGATCCATCCGCAGGGACGGTACTTATTGATTAATTATCCCGACGGAAGACAATAGTTTTCTTATTTTAATAAATTTCGTTTTTATACCCTACACTCCATGTGGTGCAAGGATATAGTAAGTATATGGGGATGTGTGCAACGCGCAAAAGGGCTTGAGATAGACCTACTTTTCATTATATCGATCGATTCAGAAAATGATTCCAAGCTTGTTCGTCTGTATGTTTACCTTGTTTTCTCGTTGCTGGACCTACAAGTTAAAATTTTTGAGATATTTTTATGGAATTTCGTACACCGACATGTTTTGGCCCAAGGACGAACGCCATTGGAAATGGTTTCGTTCGAGCGACTTTGGCGACTACGTCCCACTTAACAACTTGTTTTGAAGAATTTTATTAAACATAACTGTATTAAGTAGCAAGTAGAGTAGAGTATTTAATGGTAGGTCGTGCCCCATCAGTATAGTATCCTTACTTTCTATGATTTCAAGGAATGTTTTATTTTACAATTTTAACTTTATACCCGGTCTCGGTAGTCGTTAAATGTCGCCCACTATCCCGAAATCTGTGTAGTTTTCTAGTACTTCTCTACAACTTTGACGTGTAAGAAGACGTTTACTATCAAGTCTCTAGCAAGAGCATTTCTCAATATAATGGTAAAAATCAAGTTCACTAAAAAGGTTTTGTTTTCCCTTTCCAGAGTCAGCTCGGAGAAAAGATCTTCCGCATCTTAATCTTGAAAATGTGAATAGTGTGCTGCTGAATTAATCTTAGGCAGCTTGTAATGATAACGCTGAACATTTTAGACGGCAACGGATGTACAGAGAAGGCAATTTTAATTTATATATTTATAATCAGCTGAGCACTTTTTAAATTACTCTACAAGCTTTAAAATAAATATCTTTTATCCTTTAATGATAACGAACTCCAACTGAATTACATACATATTTTTAACCCTCATTTCCCGTTGCTATGGCGTTAATACGATAGTCACACTAGAAAAATTCTTAACTGTCGTCCTTTATAAAAATCTTAAAAAAAAAAAAAAAACACATTAAAAAGAAAATTTATGACTTTATAGGAATAACGTCAGCTGATATGCAAATACAAACAAGAGGGTTGAAATATTTTTACGTTACTAACAAATTGCAGATCTAAACTATGCAATGTGTATAGGGTGCGTAAGGCATAGGCTTACATTGGGCAAATATAAATAAATTATGTATAAAAATGTTTGCGCAGAGATGTGTAAGTAAACGACAGGGAGAGTTAAGGGGGAGAATAAATATAATTTTATTAAATAAAAGTTTTAGTTAGTGGTTGGATTGATAATAAGAGAGGGAAGAAATTTGAAAGAAAAAATGTGATAATTTCGCAAGACGTAGAGTGAAAGGAATAATGAACTCAATAGTAACTTTATTGACTTATTTGTTGTATGTTCACCACTTAGAGAATAGATTAAAATTTTCAAAAATGGTTACGCCATACTTTTATCTTTGCATAATTTTGCATATTTATTTAAGTATGTAAGAGCATATAGATTGCATGTACGAGATATTCTATACTCGAATCCTGTAGCCGATATATTCGATGTAGCCGCTTAAAAATATGGGATCCTATAGACTACATATATATTTATATGTGTGATCAATATGAGCAGCAGAATTTACTTAAACATGGCGACATGGCACTGTCCGTCTGTTCGATATATGACTGTGTGTCGAAATAATTATTATAAATGAATCTAACCTCTCGATATGCGGCCTTTCATGACAATTATGTGCGCGTTTTGGAGTATTATTAGCGAAACGAGCGAATAACCGCATTAGACGAAGTGGTGTAGGGTATGTAATGGTCGACGTTACCCGACTACGATGTTCTTATTTGCTAGCCGTCAATATTGTGCTTCGGTGTCAACATGGATGGCTCCGTTGCACTAACCTATGACTTTTTACGGTCGGACCTGCTTTTCATCGTCAGTCAAAATAGGGCACAGTTCGTAGATTTTTTTTTATGCAATTTTGAATGTATAATTTAATAATGCTAAATGGAAAATGGTTATATTATGCAGAGAAAGGTCAAAATCAACGAATTTAACCGTTGTATGCACTGATAACTCGCATTACCTCATCATTTTCATGAATAGATATCGCTGATCAAAATATATGCAAACATTTATTATTTCTAAAAAATGTTATTATTTTTCAGTTCCTAGAATTTAGATTTTCTCTCCATATAAGAGCTTACTTTTCATGATAGCCCCTATATTTGTTAGGACTTATTCGATCCAAATTCTTTGTCATCAAATTCTTTTTGCCAAACTATTTCTGTAGACCAATTTTCATCGTACGGTATGAAGAATTAAACCTTTTTCTGCGGCTTTTAATATTCATGAGAAATCTTATATGGAGTGTGGTCTAAGAAATGAACCCGTGTGGTTCCAATTTGGATTCAGTATCGTAGGAGCGGTGCTATGAGAGGGAATTGCCCTATCCGAACCAAATTTTTCATATCAATTTAGAAAGCCGAAGTACTACTTACTACTCAACGAGTTTTGCTGAAAAATTTTGAATTTGAGGAGCGATTGGAAAAGTGTACTAATCCGAAACATTTTCAATAGCGTATGTCCTTAGATCCATGCACGTCAATGTATCAAATTTTATCAAAATATCTGAAAAATTGCGACATGGACAGACATCAGACGAGCAAACGGGGCAGACAGTTTTAGATAGTTCCGAATTGATCGGTATAATGAAAGGTGGTCCTATCTTAAGCCCTTCTGGGTGTTATGTGCGTAAGGCCAAACTTAATATATACTGTACGATGACTGGTGTAGGATATAGAAAATATAATCTTTACCTTAAGCTGTAAGCCATTGGTTTATGTGCGACATAGATAGGGCCAAGGCTCATACCTTTATTCGAATATCGTTTCCTATAAATCGTACATCGTATATAATTGATGATGAAGATGAAGAAGACGAAGAACTCACCGCTTAGAAAAAAGCGGAAAGGAATCCCATTTTGGCCTACTTTGACGGGACCCATGAGCTGATATCACTTTAGATAAAACTTTCACTCTGTACTCGTCTAATTGGCTAAATTCAATTCTCTCATTCAAAGCGATTAATCAAGCATACTTTACGCCATTTGTTATCTGTGGCGGGCATAAAGAATTTGTTACTCAAAGATTGCTTTTCTTTGCAGATTCTGACAAAAGCATTGATCTAAGCAATTGAGCAGCTATTAAAAGTACACCAAGTGAGATATAAATCGAAAATAAACAATTAATTAATTATATATAAAAAATAATAATAATTATAATAAATAAAAACTGTGCAAATCAACACCACCAAAGAAAACCAACTATTACAGAGATAACAAAGAAACGAATCTAATCATTAAAATAAAAATTTATACACCAACAACAAAAAAAAAAAAATAAAAATAAAAAATAAATAAATAAAAATAAAAATATTGCAAATAATTTATTACGAAATAGAACAACAATTTTAAAAAAAAATTATCACAAAAACAAAAACTCAATGTTCCATAAAATAATTACAAAAAGTAAAATAAAATAAAATTCACAAAAATAAGAAAAATTAACAACAACAACAACAACAACAACCAGAGAGAGAAATTTATAAAAATTAATTAGTCAAATAATTTAAGCTAACTTTTTGCATTTTTGCAATTTTATAAAAAAAGGAAAAAAATTATTAAAAAAAAAAAAAAATAATAATAATAATAATAAATAAATAACTAAAAGAAAAAAAAAAAGACTCCGCGACATCCACATCATTAGTAAAATTTACTCCTTTTTAACGTACTTTAAAATTAAATAAAATTTTCCTTTTCTTAAACCTTATTATTTACGATCTATGATAAGAGATCTAAAACTACGGAAGCAAACAACCAGTAAATAAGCGGAAGGCGAAGGACTTTATTCTACTAAAAACAGAAACAAAACACTCTTTACGCTTTTTGAGAAAACTTACTAACGACTAGTAACATAAAAATCAGAGGAGGAAAGAGAGAGAGAGAGAGAAAGAAGAGACAGATATAAAAGTATATATATATATATATATAGATATATATAAATATATATATATATATATATATAAATATATACGTATATATGTGTATATATATATATATGTACATATATTTCTTGTACGTATAGATATATATATATATATAAATAGGCATATAAACAGACGTCAGCCAATCAGCCAGCCAAGCACTCGATGAAAGATAAGAACCAGCGGCTTATTGTTTTTTACCGGCTAGTTTAATAAATAAATAAATAAATAAATAAATAAATAAATAAATAAATAAATAAATAATAATAAAACAATTAAAATTAAAATTAACGCGACTTGTGCTAAGCGCAATCAAAGCTTTTTTTACATTTAATTACGCTTTAAGCACAAAGAGCATCAGAAATAAAGACAAAGAGAGAGAAAGAGAAAGAGAGAGCTTAGATACTCTCTCTACGCTTAACTTCAATCATTATTGACGCTCTACGTTATAATTTAAAAAGCCACAAAATTACTCTACAACAGCAAAGGAACCAAAACCAAAAGATGACTAACGCCATGGACATTGTCAAAAATGGTGGGAGCACCAACGGTTCGGTGGACGGTAACTCCGACGAATCGCGCACCAATCTCATTGTTAACTACTTACCGCAAACAATGACTCAAGAAGAAATGCGCTCATTATTTTCGAGTATCGGTGAGTTGGAGAGCTGTAAACTGGTGCGCGATAAAGTCTCAGGTAATTTGGGTAAATATTCCATTTTTCTTAAGAAACAAAATTATTCGCTTAACGAGAATGAAAATGTCAGCGAGTATTTTTTCCAAAATTTAATAAGTCAATCTTATCGGTCGGCACCTTTCGAAAGTATAAGTGCAGGGTAATGTTTCGCTTGAATAGCGGAATTGATTCGGTCAGATATTTGTTGAACAGAAATTAACTTTGCCTTCAACTTTATCTTCGCAAAACTTATTCATGGCGAACATAGAATAATTGAGAATCACTTGTTGCGTCAAGTTTCGTTAGGTACGATTTAGTCGTTCCTCGTTCTGCAGATCGCAAATGGGAAACGCCATCTATGCCATCTATGCTGTCGTTTTCATTCTCTTTATAGTTCGTCTATCCTTTAAAAATACATCTATTAATGATTTTTCTTTTTCATGTGGCATCTCTCTTACTCAAACTGCCCTCCTCGCTTTTCCTATGTACGCGTAACAGTGCTGCCAGCTTCTTTGAGCGCTCTAAATCCGGCATTACAGCAAGGTTCGTATCTTACATGTATTTGCGTGTGCGTGCGCGTGAGCGTGAGCGTGTGCGTGTACGTGTAGGCGAATTTTTCCTAAAAGTGAAAGCTTAATTTTTTGAAAAAAAAAAAAAAACAAAAAAAAAAACATATTCTTTTTAGGTCAAAGTTTAGGTTATGGTTTTGTGAACTACGTACGCCCTGAGGATGCTGAAAAAGCCGTTAACACATTAAATGGCTTACGTTTGCAAAATAAAGTGATTAAAGTCTCATATGCCCGTCCAAGTTCGGAATCCATAAAGGGTGCTAATTTATATGTATCGGGTCTTCCCAAAAATCTATCACAACCAGACTTGGAGGCATTATTCTCACCATATGGCAAAATAATTACATCTCGTATACTCTGTGATAATATTTCCGGTAAGAAAAAGGAATTCCTTCTTATTTTCTCTTTATTCTTTCTTAATTCTTCGTTCTCTAATGTTCTAACGGTTAACGATTGTTATTGCCTTAGGTCTCTCCAAGGGTGTTGGTTTTATACGTTTCGATCAACGCAACGAAGCCGAACGTGCTATTCAAGAATTGAATGGGAAAACTCCCAAAGGTTATGCAGAACCGATAACCGTTAAATTTGCCAACAATCCTAGCAATAGCGCCAAAGCTCAAATACCACCACCATTGGCTGCTTATCTAACACCCCAAGCTGCTGCCGCTACCAGACGTTTAGCTGCTGGTGCTCTACCATCAGCTGGGCGTATTAGGTAATTAGCTTTCTTTTAAAGAATATCAAAAGCAAAAAAAAAAATAAATAAAGATAAGTGTTAGGGTCTTAGCGGAAATCAAAATTCAAGTAACGTTCGATCTTTTGCCCTTTTTTTATCATATCTCCTTAATTAATCTCTACGATCATTTCTTTAATATTCTTTACATCTTTTACTCAACAGTTTGTTTTTTAAATAATTTCTTTTTCATTTTTCACTTATAGACTTGCGGGAATTTTTTCTATTCCTTTTTTATATAATTAATTATTTGTTTTTTTTTTCACATTTTTTTATTTACTACGTCTAGGCTTAAATGTTCCGATAGTCGCCATAGGGAATAGAGATAAAAAATTTTAAAAATCTTCACAAGAAATAACTTTGTAATCGTCACGTGTTCCCTGCTTTCCCTTATCTTTAAACCGGCCTAATGTATCATAGCACGCGTAATTTTGTAAAGTTAAGAAAATTGCATTTATTCGTCTTCGGGCGGATTCATGGATACTCAAGACCTTACGTTCATCGATTAAAAACTATAAAGTATTGCTTTAGATGTGAGGTCCCTATAAGTTTACGCATTACAGCTGTTATTGTATTCATCAAATTTCGTTGATGTTCAGAGAGTTGATGCTGATAAAACTAAACTAATCCAATAACATATGTCCTAAGATTCAATTTATCGATGAAACTGCAATGTACTTGAGAGTTTATGCATAAATCAACGCCTACACTACCCATTCAAGCAGCTCCTGGATGCACCATTCAAGGTCGCACTTTGAGTCTTTCGCCATCAATCGACAGTTACTGTTGTAGAATAGACTCGATTAGAATGCTTTGAGCTCCTTACCAGGAATTAGTTATTGGTAATAACTAAAGATCAAATTGTTGTTCTGCCGGCTGAGTTCTATGAGAAAGTTGAAGTTTTGTGAATTTTAATCCAAAAATTGCAATAAGGAACATACATTAAGTTTTCCATTGTCTATACTCTGAGGGAGTGATTTGAGTATCGAAAGCTATTACAAGAGTTAACAAAAATCGCGGACTATTTTACTAAACAATAAAATGAGGTTATTATCTATACTATAAGTATTTTCAATAGCGTTTGTCCTTGGGGTCAAAACACGTCACTGTACCAAATTTCATCAAAATATCTGAAAAATTGCGATCTGTCGCTTGAACACTATATTACATGGACAGACATCAGGCGGACGGACACTAAAATAAACGGTGGGTCTATCTTAAGCCCTTCTGCATGTCACATATGTACTCAAAAACTTAATATACCCTGTACCTGTGTGCATGAAAAGGAGCTGAAGCTTTTTCGTTACAACACAGGGAAATGCTTAATTGTCCAAAATGAATGAATATCGATTCCATATATGGAAAAGAATTTTAAGCCTTAGAGCATCCAAATCAGGCTATAGTGGCTTTTAAAAAAAAAAAAAAATCACTTATTTCAAGAGAATGATAAAAAATATATTCGCAAAACGTTTGGTTCAAATTTTATTTTCACATTTGTGCGTCTTTTTGCGAAAGAATCGATTGTCTTTTGAAGAAAAGCCATTCTTGAAATACCGTCATAAACGAGTAACGCCATCTCTTAGGCAAACTGGTACGGAGTTATTTTCTGGTCTGGTAAATGTTACTGCAGGCAATAGTTCGAATTTAGATTTCTGCTGTTATCACAGCGTGACGTTTGAATATTTCTCTCCACTATAGGGAAACACATTTCCCTATCAAAAAAAAACCAATGGACCATTCCCGCCTTACAAAGGAAGCTTACCTTAAACATCGATCACAGCGAATAGTTTGAATTCGGATTTTGTCGATGAACAAAGAATATTTATCCGTATACCACTAAATAATTAGAGTCGTTTTGCTTTTTTCAAGGTGACAATGAGCGATAAAAAGCAAGTCGCAAAGAGTGTTATGCAGCGAATGAAATGTCAAAAACTTCAGGCAAGATGCTTTGGCAATGTTAGCGATGCATGCTTGCTTGAATAGCACTGACAGTTGATTGTTGCGCGAGGAAGATCTCCGTTTACCCCATAAATCTGCTTAAATGCGTTGATAATTAAGGCTTTTTTAGTGTGTTTAGCGGTTCGACTCCCGACATATTGGCAAACGTGTAAAGTTCAGGTTAATTCTTAAGCCATTACATTACCACACTTGACTATTGAACCTTATTGCTTTTACCAGAGTTTTTTGTTAATGAAAAGCGATCACAGCTAATATAAGCCCCATTAATGCATAGATCATCCTGGAAGTTGCTATATCTTTTCGCGAGTTCACACTTTTTTTTTTTGTAGTTTTGGTGCGGAATTCGTTTACAACTAATTCGTGCAGAACGGTTTCTGCCAAAAATTTTAAAAACTATATAAAAACGGTCACAGATAGATGTATATATTAAGTCGACCCAGAATATGGGACTGAGATCTATATTTCTCAGTTTTATTTGATCTCTCCCTCTTCTTCATATTAAAGTAAATAAAATTCATTTACTCTTCGGTTTTTTGGGGTCGTGGGTATAATAAATACTTTATATAATTTATTTTCTTACTGATTTCCTATTTTTTAAAAATCTTTTTAAAAAGAAAAAGAAGAAAAAAATTAATTATTTATTTTTAAAATTCTTGTTTTTCCAATTTTTTTCTTTTTTTCATTTTCTATATTTTCTTTTGGTTTTAAGTGGATAAAATAACAAAAAAAAAAAAAAAAAAAAAAAAAAAAAA
>CCAG010000149.1:0-25668 GCA_001077435.1 Glossina morsitans morsitans | reverse complement strand
AAAAAAAAAAAAAAAAAAAAAAAAAACAAAAACAAAAACAAAATAAAATAAAATTAATTGATAGCATTGGAAAAAGTCCCATGTTAGCCATTAACAAGGGTTTGAAAAGGTGATTTATGCTTTTTTTCTTAATGTAAAAATTTTTTTATAACAAAATTTATTTTATGTTTAATGTATTATTAAAAAGCAAAATGTTTTTGGCTGAGATAGTGATTTGTTTTATAATTTACTTTTTATTGTCATTAAAAAGCTTTTAATGTTTTCGATTAAATATAATTTTTATGATTTAAAACATTGTTTAAATATTTAAGTTCAACTTTTTTTTCCCCTATTTTGTATTTTATTATTAATTGTGTATTTTGTGTTGAGATTACATGAAGAAAAAAATATAAAACAAAATTTTAATAAGAATTATTTTCGCCTTGCAGCGAATCTTCGATACCCACCACTCAAAGCAATTTTTATAAGCAAACAATTAAGAAAATTGTATTCGGTTGTAACCGAATCTTTGAAATTGTGGCCCACTATAAATGTAGGTGTGCGCGGCCGATTTTTACATTTTTGTACAAATACCACGAAATCACGTAACGACCAAAAAAACAATTTTTTATTTCTTTTGGAAAACAAAAGTGTCGTCATTTTACGTAATATTGCAGGCGTGTCCCACAACCCATTTGGCCCTTTTCCAGTGCCAACCTGCCTGCAAGAACTTCCTATGTTTCCGCCATATTTGAAGTCAATAGCTTCCTTTCTGCGGCCAGGAGAATGTTTACAACTGATGTTATACAGACGGACAGACAGCCAAATCAATTGATAATTTGATGCTGATGAAGAACATATGCACTTTGTGGGGTCTTCGAAGTTTCCTTGTGTGCGTTGCAAACGTTGTGACAAAATTAATATACATATTATCCTGCGGTGTTTGGCACAATAAGTAAAGGGCATTACCTTTAAAGGCAATATAGGAGGATGTATATATGTGCATAGCAAATTGTAATCCGCGAGTAATCGCATCAATGATTCGTTCTCTCCCTCTCTCTCTCTCTCTCTCTCTCTCTCTTTCTCCCTCTCTATATTTACTTCCAATCAATGCCCTGTTTAGGCAGCAAACAGTTAAACTTTTCATAAGTTCCTTTTACGGACTTAGACGTTTCTCAAAGCAGATCACGGCCTTCTCAAAATTTAATTCGAGAATCGAAACTAAATACCTATGCACCTATTGTATAATGTTGGAATCGCTTTATGTAATTTTCAAGTTGTTAACATTTAACGCAAAAGTGGGGAGACTGCCAAATGGATGACTGGGCAATCCAACTGCGAACAATTAAAAGTGTAGAGGAGCATAGCTAAATTGATTTGATATTTTTCTCAGATTTTATATTTAGTTATCGAATCTCTTATGTGTATGCCCTTATAAACACAATGATAAAGTTAATATATTTTCATTGTCTGGCGTTGAATACACATATCAATGGATCCATCAGATCCATCATTTTTACACAAGAATTTGTACGCGACCCTGGTCATTACTTATGTCCGATTTCATGTCGTAAAAAAATGTCTTCAAATTGTTTCAATGCCCGTATATAAAGAGATACGTTACGCGTATTGTTCGTGAAAGTAAAAAAGGAAAAGAAAAACTTGCAGCCTCTAATTACTGAACATATTGAAAGCAGGTGTTAAGGTCAAAAAGATATAATATTTAATTTGAACTAACGGAAATCTGGAATTCTTTATAAGATCAGATCTTTTATGTATATAATTTCGTAATATTTTATAATATATTGCGATAACTTTCATCTTTGAGTGGTAGGTAAAGAATACATTAAATCCCAATAGATGTTTTATAGTTTAATTCGAAACCACACCACTATCATTTATTAAGTGTTAAATTAATTATTTGAATTGTTCCGTTTTATTTATTTATATAAAATAAAAAAAAAAAAAACAGAAAAGAGCTTAGGGATGCCAAGACACTTTAATTATACTGCGAGAGAAATTCGCTTCCCCAGACGTGAGACGAAATCGATTGCGTGTAGTATGCGGCCTGTAGATTAAACAAACGAAAGAAAATAAGAAGATAAAACGGACAGATGGACAGACAAGCTTAGTAAAATAAAAGTTAGATCGATCTTACGACCCTCTGGGTGTTGTGTACTTTTGTAAAAAATTAATATACCGTTCTACCAAAAGCGGTGTAGCGTATAATAAAATGAGCAGCGTAATTGGTTTAACTATGTTTTTAGAGAAAGAGAAAGAGATTACGCTCCCAAAATCAATTTTATAAAATTATATAAACTGATTCGTGATCTCTCATGAAATCTACCTCTTAATGATCTTCTTCTTCGTATATTATTTCCCCCGTGCATATGTCTTGTCGTCTTATATTATATTACGGATGTCCCAACAATGTGTTTCCGCTTATAACTCATGGAAAATGTATTGCTTTGATTTTCGAAATGTAACGGTAGAGCAACATTAGTTAAAATAGCAAAGAACTGACTTACAAGTTTTCAATATTCTAAGGAAAGAAAGGTAGCTGCAATGTTTGTTATCACCTGTGACGTATTTAAAGCGTAGGGATTATGGATCACATCTATCTATGCAGATAGCGTGCCCGTGGAATTGTAATCTATCCTCCTTAGCCTTGGCATCGTTAGCTTGCTCTTTTCAACAAAATAAAAACATCCTCTCACCTCTATCACTAAGTCATAAAAAGATTAACGTTAAGTCTAATTAACTTAGAAAGCATGCAAAAATGAAATAAAAAATTAAACAAAAAAAAAAAAAAAATTATAATACAAGAGCAAAGAAATTTATATTAAAGCATAAATAAATGTAACGTAGAGTTTTAAAATATGAAGTAAAAAAAAAAAAAAAAAAGAAAAAAGAAAGGAGACAAAAAACAAAAAACAAGACGCAAAACTTTAAATAAATTGACAAGAACGAGAGAGATTATAATGAAAAGCGGAATCAAAAATGAATCAAAGGAAGAATTGTTACGCGAAAGAGCGAAGCAGAGTGCAATCAAATTGAATAAAATTCTTGTAAGTAATTTATTACAAGGCGTGACAGAAGTTTAATTCATTTAACTGATTTATTAAAAGTTTTGCGTTTTTCTGTATTTCGAGGCGAATTTATGCAAAAAAAAAAAAAGGAAAAGAAAAGAAAATAAAAGAAAACAAAAGAAAAGACGAAAAAGAAGAAGAAGAAGAAAAACTTAATGATAATACTTATACATTCTTTTCAAATATATATATATTTTTTTACATTTAGATATTCACCTTTGGCTGGTGATTTATTGGCCAATTCAATATTGCCGGGTAATGCTATGACTGGTTCCGGTTGGTGTATATTTGTTTATAATTTGGCACCGGAGACCGAAGAGAATGTTTTATGGCAATTATTTGGACCATTCGGTGCCGTCCAATCGGTTAAAGTTATACGCGATTTACAGACTAGCAAATGTAAGGGTTTCGGTTTCGTAACCATGACTAATTATGATGAAGCGGTTGTGGCTATACAATCATTGAATGGTTATACTTTAGGCAATCGTGTATTGCAAGTTAGCTTTAAGACCAATAAAACCAAAACCTCTTAAGCTAATTAAAAATTAAATAATTAAAAATATAAATTAATTAATTAATTAATTAAAATAAATAAAATTAATTTCTATATAAACAAACTTGAAAATTTATTAAAGAAAAGCGAAAAAAAACTTAAAAATAAAAAAATAAAAAAATAAAAAAATGAGAAACTAAACTCTAGTCAAATTTCTGTTTTTTTAAGAAATTTTTCATTTATATCTCTAACCCACACAATTTTAAATAAAAAATTTACTTATAAAAAAGTTATGAAAAATATTTAATTTGAGAACAAAAAAAGAAAAACATTTTTACACAAATTTATTAAAAAAAAAAAAAAAAGACGAAAAAAAAATAAAATTAATTGTTATTTAGAAAATAAAGAAAAATTTAGAGAATGAAAGAAATGAAAAAATTAAAACAACTGAAAGTCTCTAACCAGAAGATCTGTTAGCAAATCGAATATTAACTAATTCTCAGACGCTACACGTTGCATGTTGGATATATATTAGAATATATGTATATATATATATATCTATCTATACATATATATATATATATATATATATGTTTAGTATATGCGTACGTCTATATACATAGGTACATATATATATATATATATATATGTATATACGTGTATTCGTGAAGAGCAAAACCCGTATGAAAATTAGCGAAATCAGTTAAAAAATTTAAAATGAAATAAATAAATAAATAAATAAATAAATAAAAAAAAAAATGAATAAATAAATAAATTTTCCTTTGGTTTACTTTTTGCTTTGATTTCTTTAATTAATAACTTTTAATAAATAAATAACATATGAAAATATTTCTATTTATTCATTATGATTATGATTAGAAATCCATACAAAAGTATTATTATTATTATTATATTATGATTATTATTATTATTATTATCAATACATTATATTATATATTAATTAACATTATGCAATAAAATATAAACTAAATGTATTTATAATCTAAATTGTGTATGTGTGTAATTAATTTAAAAGGCTAAATTATTTCTATTATTCAATTTCCTTTAATTTAAAAAATTATTTATAATAAACTCAAGCACAAATAGATACAAAAAATTAATCTAATTTATTAATTTGAATTTATTATAAAAAAAAAAAAAAAAAAATAAATAAAAAATAAAGACAAACACAAAAAAGTAATTAAATTTATTCAAATTTTTATTCTTATTATTATTACAACAACAACAACAACAACAACAACAACACAATATTATTACAATTATTGAAGTAAAAAAGACAAAAGAAAAAGACAACACCTAGCTCTACTCTTCTTATATTTATATATATATATATATGTATATATATATATGATATATATATATCTATATATATATCTATATATATATGTATATATATATATAGAAACTAACAAACAAAAATCTGTGTGTATTTAAATTTTTTCCTTAAACTGATTAAAAACAAAGAAAAAGAAAACAAAAACAACAAAAACAGCAACAACAAAATCATTAATAACAAATAAGAACCATATAACGTCAAATAACAGAAACTCGCAATTTTTGTTTAATTTATTTATTATTTTAACTTTAATAATTAAGATAAATAACTAAAACGCCCGGTAATAAGTCACAAATTAGAAAATATTTGGTATTTAATAAAAATGTACATATGAAAGACCCGGCAAAGGTGATGAGGAAAGAGAATACACAAATTGAAAAGAATTAAAAACCAAAGTGAAAGATAAAGTAAAAGTACTAGAGAGGAATCGATGAAGAGATGAGAAGAGAGCGAAGGTAAACAGAATCCACTTTAGCTGTATAGCAAAAACTATACAGTCCTTGTTCTAGCAGATTTTTCACTAATTCAATTGCAAAAGCTGATAACGCTATGCAGTGAAGCGGTACATACGAGGCGCTTTGCTTTTTTCATATCTGATACGAATTTATTATAAAACGCAAACAAAGAACGTGTGATGAAAAAAAATTTATAATTTTTTCTCTTTATTTGAGAGCTTTGTTTGTCCTTCATCGAAGTTCAAAGCTGTGAGATTTGTACACGTTTACCATATTAGCTATAAATCGACAGACAAGTAGAGGAAGGGAGGTAGTGAGGGAGACAAAGAGAAAGAGAAAGAGGAGAGAAATGTGATTAAAGAGGAAAGATCAAAGACTTGAGAAAGTTGCAAAAATTGAGAGAAAAGATGTTTAAGAGAGGGAGGTAGTGAGAGAGGCAGAGAAAGGGAGAGAGAGAGGGAGGGAGAGAGAGGAATGTGATCAAAGAGTAGAGATCAAAGACTTGAGAAACTTGCAAAAATTGAGAGAAAAGAAAAAGGATGTTTAAAGAGAGGGAGGCAGTGAGAGAGGCCGAGAGAGAGAGAGAGAGAGAGACAGAGAACTGTGATCAGAGAGTAAAGATCAAAGACTTGAGAAACTTGAAAAAAATGAAAAATATGTTGAAAGAGAGGGCGGCAGTGGGAGAGAGGGGGAGAGAGAGGGGGAGAATAGAAGCCCAGCATTACGAAAACGAGAGAGGGAGAAACAGGGAGAGAGCGCAACAAGTTACCGAAAAGACTTGAGGTCTATGAAAACAGTGATATAATGTTAGCAAAAAATAAGCGTAACATTAAGGTCGGGAACATCGTTGGAAACTCTAGAGGGTAATAGGCTTTTTTATAAAAATTTCTATTATCTCTACTTTTTCATTCACACTAACACAAACGATAGTCGGACGGATTATGCTCATTATCTAAAAAGTAGGAGATGGATTAGGCCGATTCAAGGGAAGAGCTTACAAAAAAATACAGTAATCATTTTAATATGAAAATGTACTTCCTGCTCCAGAAGTAGACTCTGCAGTATATCAATTTAGACAAATTAATCATAATTGCGCAGTATAAGTAAACCTATAGATATTCCGATTGCACTTTTAGTGTATTTATAAATCATGCATTTGCGTTCCCCTTTTTAATATATGCATCCAGTACCAGTGAGAAAAAAAATTCTTAATATTTCGATTGAAGGAATTGATGCCCTGGTCTTTACTTTGTGGAGTATTGCGATATGATTTAGAATTGGTTATCTAAAAATATCGTTTCGTTCAGCCAGGCCAGTCATACTGGTCTTCTGTAACTTCTGTAACTTCTTCTTCTTCTTGCTTGCCGATAATTGAAGACATCAAATGGGCTGATTTTAATGAAACATTTTTGAATCGCCTCTTTACCTAGAAGGAAAAAGATCGTGAAATGTATTTTTAATGTTAGCCAGAGTCGAATTAAACAACAAATCTAGCTTTACTTTTTAAGCCATTAAGCGGCTTCTTTAGATGAAATTATTTCAGAATCAATTTAGATAAAGTTCAAGTTGAAGTGGTAGACAGCTTGATGAAGAGTGATGAAGGCGAATTCTAGAATCGTTATAGCAACCGTTTTATACCGCGTATTTCATTGGACGCACTGATATGAATTGAATTTGTGCGTAGCAACATAAAATATCAGCTGCGGCATTGAAAACTGGTGAAAATCTATACAAGTCAATCGTTACATGTCCTTCGAAAGGATGAATTTATTCATTTCTTTCTCATTTACCCACTTTTCCGTTTGCATCTTTTATAGTTCAGTGGTGATATGTCGCCGCATGGTCTAAAATCTTTTAACTTAAAATATATTTTGGAAAATTCTAATATTCTCTCTTACTCATCTCGTACTCATTTTGTATGTTTACGAAGCTTTCTAATCTATTTTTCTATTCTTCTTTCTTTGTCTTCAAATTTGATGTATATTTCATATCTCTCCAGTTCCGTTACTGATTACGGTAAATGCACTAAAAGTAATTTTTTATTTAAATGAACAAAACGATTAGTTAAATTTAAATATAAATTTAATAAAACAATTTTGTTTTTGTTTTTTGTTTTATAATTAATTTGAGAACACTTTCAAAATGAGTTAAAAAAATACAAAAAACTATATATATATTTATATATATATATATAGATTTAGTATAATAAAAAAAAAAAAAAAAAAATATACCAAGCAAAAGAACACCACGAGAAGGAAAAGCAAAAAAATTTTTTTTTACTAATATTAGAGAAAATTTGATATTAATATGAAAAGAAATTGTGAAAAGGATTTCAAAAAAACTGAAAATCGCAAACAGTTAAACGAACAACAGCGAACGAACGAAGGCAATATTAAAAAAGGTTGACTTTATAATAAAAAAAAAAAATAAATAAAATATATTCTCACATGAAAAACCATTGACTAGGATAACAGATAGTCAGTCAGTCAGTCAGTCAGTCACTCAGTCAAACAGTTAGTGCTGGTAGAGATTTTAAATCATTCACTCGCTATTTCAACGCTAATAAGACATAACATAATTACATCAGAAAGAAAAAGGAAAAAAAAAAACACTAAAAAAAGATCAACATTTCTGACGTCATTAACTTACAAATCCTAACAGAGGCGTTTAAGACTCTTTAAAATCCTTAAAAAGCAAAACAAATAGAAAACAATTATTACAAAAAAAAAAAAAAAAAAAAAAAACAAAACAAAATCAACCAAAATCATATAACATCAATAAATTGATATCAGACTTATATACATACATAGATATATGAAATTAAAAAAAAAAAATTATAAGATATTTAAATGTTTACAAAATATATGATGATGATGTGTAAGTATTTGTAATGCAATATTATATTATACATACATATACAACAACCAACAACAACAAGATAACTACAAATATACAATGTGTGTATGCTTGTAAATTTATTTATACATACATACATGCATTCATATGTTTATATATATATATATATATATATATATATATATATATATATATATGTATATATATAGACATATTTACTATTTTAATCATAGTTTACTACGGAAGAACAACAAAAAATAAAATTTTAGCAGAAGCATCTAACATCGGACAGACATACTAATATTGGTCAACATAGATATCAAAGGAATAATATTCTTAGAAAAATTTTTAAATATATAGTTCTTCTTCTTCTTCTTCTTATTCGTTTTCTATTGATAATCCGTTTTACAAACCGTAGTACCGTCGCCTTCCCTACACGTTACACTGAATTTCGTTGCATTCCATCTGCCTTTTGCGTTAAAGCAAAGCGTTATAATCCACTTCACTCAATCAGATCAGACTGCTTTTGGACACTAGTCTAATAAAAATCTTAAAGGCGAATAAGAGACAAGCTTTTTCAAGTCGCTTCGTACCGATGTCTATGATTTGTTTTGTAATTCTTCTACCACTATTTTACTTTAAAACACATAGAGTTTCTCAGCAGAGAATTGTGGCCGTCTTTCTAGTTCGCGGCCGTCGCTTTAAATGCTTTAACGATCTGTTTAAAATGCAAAAGTAATTGAATTGATATTTTTGCAAATTTTTTTCATTAGTTGTTACTTACATGAGGAAAGAGATGAGATTGACACATGGCGTTAAAGCTTTCCTTTCTTAAATTTAAACGACGATACACTTTCTTCAGATGTGTTAAGCTTGAGCGTAGACCTCTCTATGCTAAAAACTTACTGGTTGAGTGATTTACTTCCGATATATTAAAGTAAAAAGTTTCTATGGATTGATTACTAACTGGACTAACAGTTGCATGCCTAGCAAACGCCCTACGTTAGCTTGGGCTGCTGGACTGACAGCTATTATAGATACCTTATAATAGTCGAATTTAAATCTAAAAGGAACATGAAGAGTAACGATGACTTGTTTATCTAGTTTCCGCAATAAGATTCTTAACATCTTCGTTGAAAGCATGGGAGGATTTGTGAAGGCTCCTTATATTAAGCAATTAAAATTCCTTCGGCTCTTGGCATTAATTGACACACACTGTCGTACAGGACCGTCTGTTTTGTCGAATATGAAAACCTATCTTTGTTAAAATAAATGGCGGAAATTATTTTCCAGTAATTTCTGTTTTTTTTTTTATTGCGAATACATTTTCAAAGTTGTTGTGTGTGTGGCCATCGCTTACGATGGTTTGTGTTAAGTTTTTCATATACCAGTTTCTGTGTCCGTGAATGTTTTTAATGACAAACGTACAAATGCACTGTCAGGCATAGTTAAGCGGACTTTCAATCTCAAGACACACAACGATGCAAAATCAACCGAAGAAGGCTCCAATCTTTTACTGATAGTAATAAACAGTTTTAACATGTGTCCAAGTCACGTAGTTAAGGTCAAGGGTTACCCTCATATTTTTTTCAAAGTTTGTTCAAAAATTTAGGAAACAATATGTCACTAATTAAAAGCAAGAAACAACTGTTTTTCGCTTTTCCTATCTCTCACATAACAATGACAAGGTATTTGAAAATTGCTTCAGGTATCATCGTTGACGTGCCTGAAATTTATTTACGTTATCTTTTCAAATGGTTAACTAATCTTTTAGAAATTATAAAATGAACCAAAATGAAAGAGACAGATATATGAAAGACAGTACTTTACATTTAATGGAAGTTTGTGCTTTCATTACCGCAAGCATTAACACTAGGGTGAGTTCTCGATATTCGTCTTCCAATACAGGTTTTTGTTCATGTTTATTGTTAGCACCGCGACGGGTATGATGTTCGCCCTTAAGCTTAAATAATTCGTAATTTGGTCTATCTCCTTATCAGTCATTAACGAACCGTATTATTCTTAGCTTATTTATATATATTTCAGCATATGCAGTGAAAGAAATGGGAATTAAGAATTTCCGTCCGAGCTAAGCTTCGATACGTACCATCTTAAGGGACATATATCCGAAAATTACAAAAAGTTAATTCAGAATAATCTGTCAGTCTGTCTGCCTCTCTATGCTCTCATCTGATCTTTATTCGTCGAAATATTTTAATGGAATTCGATGAATTGGCGCAAATCTTATTTGATACGCTACGAACTTTTATTTAACGACAAGTGTTAATACTTAGCATTTTATGATCACACACATTTGAACAGGATAGTCGTTGGGCGTACAACATTATTACGCTACATGTACGCCACTCAAGTTTTTTTTTTTTGTTTTTTCTGCAATTATTGTTGGGCAAGGGCTCTAGAATATTTAATGATCACTTCTGCAAAGTCGTTTCAATTGTTTTGTTCTATGAATGTAGCGTAAGGCTTATTTTGATCGGTTTAAGATCCCGAAATGGCTCAATATATCAATCAAGTGATAAGTGAGAAGAATTTCGCTTTTCAGTTTTGGAAGCTTCTAACGCGTTACAGCAGGTCGATCCTTACAACCACAAACAGCATTTGCATCTGTAGCGGTGGACAGTGCTCCGATAATTCTTACCTAATTTTAACAATCTTATTAGTTAAGTGAAAAGTACTGTGTTTGTAAATATAAAGCTTTTCTTTCATAGCGTTGCTAGTTCTTAGAACTTGTTTAAACATTTTCAAAATAAGTAAAAGTAAAAAAAAAAAAAACAAAAAAAAAACAAAAAAAGCTAAAAAAAGTAACAAAAAAAAAAAAAAAAAAAAATGAAAACGAATTCTTTAAAAAATCCTAAACTGCATTTATTTTGGAAAAATAAAAGAATGAAACAACCAACCCACATACCGCTCATTTGACATACCAGGCTTATAATGAAATTTACATAAAAACAACAACAAAAACAACAAAACTAACGCTCCCGCCCCAATACAAAACAAAGAATAATCAAACTTGAAAAAAGTGGAAAATTTTTTTTTTTTTTTTTTTAGAGAAAATATCGTAAATATAATAAATTGGTTATGGAATAAAGACAGAAAAAAAGAGAAAATTATATAAATAAAGTAAAAAACAGCTTCCAAAGAAATAAAAAAAAGAACATTTTTAAGATATATTAGAAAATTAAGAAACAAAAAATTCATAGTTTTTAGAAAAAAAGGAAGAAAAAGCAAAAAAAAAAAAAAAAAAAATTAAGAAAATTTAAATTTCAGTTAAATTCAAAGTAAATAAATAATAGAGGAAAATTTTTAAAGGTCAAGCGAATAGACATACTCACGACGACGGGAAGATAAAAGATATAATTTTTAAAATAAATATTAATAAAAAACAGAGAAGAGAGAAAGAAAACTCGAAAAATATAAATGCCAGGTGCAGAAAAAGATTTATATATAGACACAGAAATTTAGTAGTTTTTTAGACACACTATGCAAACGAGATTAAACCCGTAGTGAACTCTTGGGAAATGCTATAAAAACATTTTTATTTAATAATCAAGTTTGGTTCTCTCAGTGTTTGATGATGATTTCAGGTGAGTGCTTGTGTTGTTTGTGTTAAAAACAAAAACAAAAAACAAAAAACAAAAAAAAAAAAAAACAAAAAACAATTAATAAACAATTAAATAAAAATAAAATAATAATTTATGCCGATATTTATTTAATTTCCCTAAAAATATTTAAATTTTTTTTTTCTAAGTATAAATATATAATTAATAATATTTTATAATTATTTGTGTGTGCATTCAATATAAAACCGGACAAACAAAAACTAAATATGATATATTTACATTAACAAAATCAAATAATGATAAAATTTAGTAAAAACCATACTCCTTTCTCGCTCTATTGTTTAAACTAAGCAGTCTACTAAATTTTTTTAACTTGAATTAAATAAAACTTAACTTAAAAGACAAAAAAAAAAAAAATAAAATAAAATAAAAAATAAAAGTAAAAAAAATTGTATAATATTAAATATTAATTTCTCAAATATTTACTACACTCATTTATCCAACGATGAGCTCTTTTTCGTCCGTCTGTCCTCCTTGAGTACAATTTCGAATATATTCGCCAACGAAATACGAACTGACAAGCCCCGCCCTACGTTCGCAACTGCGATAGCATGTTCCAGGTCATGACAATATCGGAAACTCCGTATGAAAACGACATAGAAACACACACTTGCACATTTATACGTATACTTATACGCTTTCATTACATTCTCGCAAAATGTTTCCGAATACAATTATTCGCAAATTTATTGCTGCTCATCGCCTTCTGGTTGCAACTACATTCTTCATAACCAACCAACCAATAAATTTATAAGAAGAAGCATTTCGCATACAACCACGAAATAGGTTTCAGTTAAAAATGAACATAGTCTTTGAGATGAGAGAGAACCTATTTCCATTAAGTAAATGATAGAATGTGTCTGCTGATTGATTGATATCGTCGCCTCCACATCGGCTGCATCATGTTGCTGCAAGCAAAATACCCCCGCTTTATAAACATTTGCCTTTATACCTTTGCAGAGATCTTATAAGCTTTAGCTCTAGTATTATAAACCATAAAATATGATATTAAGTTAAAATGGTTTTCCCCAAATATCATATTCATAAACAATTAATCGTATTGGTGTAAGTGGATGCAAACAAACGTTTAAGCGAACGACTGAGCTAAAAGAAAAAGGAAATTGTACTTAATTCATGTCGACAAAAGAATAAATAAAAAATATCAGTTAGTCTTCGATTATGCATGCGTGCGATTAAGTAAATTTATCGATTTATCATAGCTACGTTGAAATGCAACGCGATTGAATGTCGACGTCGATTGGTGATGGGTATTTAAGATTCGTCGAAAGACGGATCCAATTCTTCAATATAATATAAATTTATAAAAAGAGAAAACAAGAAAAAAAACAAAAAAAAAACAAAGCTTTTTGTTGCAGCAGCATTTCCAACCCATATGTTGGGATCGAGCACACTGTTGCAAGCAAAGTTCTTCTTCATCTTATAAATTTTTAAATATTTACATTTCTTCTCAATTAACTTTATTTCTTTTTTTTAATAATATTATTTCATATTTCATTAAAAGAGTATTTCTTTAAGAGTATTTTATAGAGACTTTTCCTTCAAAAAGCAAGAAAAATAAAAAAACGAATTTCATCTTCACAAAAAGTAATGCCAGAGAAAATTGACAGTAATTGAAAAGGAAAGGATTATAAGTAAAATAAATATATTATTACCACACAATTTTACTACACATAAATGAAATATATCTATATATATATATATATATACATATATACAGGCATATGTATATATATGTAAAAAAAAAAAAAGTATATGAATTATATATGAATGTATAATTATTATGTATTTGGTATTTTATGTATTAGTTTTTTGTTCTACACTCTCTCTTTTGCTCTTTCATAACAAATAAATTAAAATAAAATAAAAAAATAAAAAAAAAAAAACAAAAAAAAAACAATGATGAAAAAATTATCAAGAAACAATAACTTATTTATTTATTTTCCCTAAGGTATAGTTTTCCTTACCTTAAACTTACTTCGAATTTTCCAGATTCGTACGGAAAACTGAATGTCGATAAGAAATAATCAGCAGCATATGAAGTTTCTACGAATACGGAAAAACCGAGGCATACGTTAAGAACATATTGGTTCGAAACTTTTCTCAGTAACAATTCAAGCCGTTAACTCAAACCCAAATTACTTATATCGGTCTGAACAGGCGAATGGGTGAGTGGGTTCATACCTCAAGTCCGGTAGACTTTAGTTTGGTTGTAGTTGTAGTGAGTACTCGTCGATGGTTTCGCCTACCTCGCAACTACGCTTCGGCAGCTCCCTATCTCTTTCTCTTTCCTCACTTCTTGTTGATTGTCCGCATGTTCCACGAACACGGAGCACATTTCCCCAGCGGTTGGTCATATTGAAAGAAAAAGAAAAAAATTTAGCCGAAAGCATTACTGCTCTCTTGTCTGCATTACAGTTTGCTTAGAAAAGAGGATATGAAAAAAGTACTCGTTCAATATGGAGGAGAAATAAAATTAAACCTATAAGAAACTTGTATGCGGCCTTAGCTGAATCCTCTATATCCCGCGCCTTTACCTAGAGAAAAAACAAAAGAAAAATTTCGATACTCTCAGGCATGCTCAAATTTTGCCATTTTCATGCAGATCCTCTTGGATCAGTGATACAATATACGATGATATTTTTACCGTTATATTTTTTGCAGTTTCTGAGTAACGCACAAAAACGCAATTTTTTTTTTTGCTTTCCAAAATGGAAGTGTTCTCTACAGTTGATATTGCACAGTGGGCATGTTCTTTGGCCGAATAGCCCCACTTTCAAGATCAAGATCCTCGCATGCATTTTTAGTATTTTCAACACATTTATGGCCGCGGTGTCGTCATTTTGGCAAACAGCATCATGTTTAGTACAGACAGTACACAATGCGATGGGCACAGAGATCGATATGCCTGCATCAATGTAGATGTTTAATATAGATCGGGCTTTTTAGAGTTTTTCAATTTTTCTATTTTGCATGCTTCACATGTGAAGCAAAAAGATTTTAGGGGAGTAGGGGAAAGGTTCGCGACTAATAACTCAATGATCGCGCAATCGAATTTCAAGTGCGATAGAGTTTCCAATGCAGGCGAGCATACGATCTAAATTGTCCGGCAGTCCTCAGCTCCATACTTTGTAAATCTTGCTCGGGGTTATTCAATAGATGAAATAATGTCTTAAGTTTCTTAAAATGAGAAGTTCTTTCTCTTTCCTTCCACAAGGCAAAAGTCCAATACGACATTTTAGTAGTGCGCGGTAGCTTTATAAAACAATTTTACGTAAGCAAAGATAAACATAATTTTTTAATTTCCATATCTTCGGATATTACTGTTTGCTTATCTAAATTGAATTGAACTGGAAATTTAATTTCTACGCTAGAAACGGATAGAAAGGAGTAGAAGATTATAAGAATTCTTTTGCGCAGTTCATGATCAATATTTTTTTCTATTTAGCTATCTATTCGCATGTTTTGCGTTAGTTGTTGTAGCAAGGAGCGCAGATATATGGGGATTGCTCGAAAGAGTTCTCGAGCAAGACGCTAACACTTATCCACAAAGGCTGGGAAATATGCATTACGCATGTGTTGAGAAGGCATTTGGTTTGGGTGAGTCGCAAAAACATTGACGTTCGGACTATTGTTAAGTATTTGTTTTTGAAAGGCACCACACCTACAGAAATTAAAGGCGATTTGAAAACGATTTCCGAAAATTCCTCGCTACTATTTAACGCGGTGATTTTTTGGATAGCTGACTTGAAACGTGACCGTACTAGCGAGAGTGATGATAACCGTTCGGGTGGGGTAAAAAATATCGCTTATGTTTGTCATGGAATTATTCAAGATTAAGGCATGAGAAAGCTGCCCGCATACCGGTCGTCACGCGGAACGAAAACACCTAATCAAAAGTCGATGGGTTTAATGGTAAAATTACACGAATAGGAAGTCCATTTGCTGTCGGTCTATCTTCCAGTGAGTACTAAACGTTAATAAATATTAAAGTCATAGCCCAGGAAAAAAGATTTAAATCAAATGATGGTATCGTTGTGAGTCTTGACAAATAGTTTTATATAAAATTGGCGGGGGTTCGAGAAACTCTTGATTTTCTTATCTAAATTGGAAATTTTGCAGACAACCCGGGTAGATGAGTTCGACATTCGACCTAAGTGTAACAATACTACGAGCACCAGGAAAGACTTTTGTAAATTCAATGGTCCAGAGATGGACGGCGCGGTTAAGCAAGGTGTGCCGCATTCAAACAAATTGAGGAAAAGTTAAAAAACTTGACCGGTGGACGAATCTCTCTCATCATCTAGTATTTGAAAATTCGTTACAACTTTATTTTCATCAATGATTGATATTTGAAATTGTTTTGAAACAGGGATGGAAGCGTCTAATTGAATATACAAATCAAGATATCAACGTTCCAATATTTTCTCTAAGTCACACTGAGTAACAACAAATCTTTGTAGCTGTAGGCGTAATTTTAGCGTACAGATAAGTGTATAAAGCATAGCCAAGTCATCACAATGTGGCTCCTTCTAAGTATGTCTTCGCTTGAGAAATGTACCTATCAAATAACTCTAACGTTCTGTCCCGTTTACTTCGTTTACTACGATTACTAGGAATAAAACCCCCCCAAAAAAAAAGAGAAAAGCAGAAAATTTTCGTAGTAGTGGTGGCAGTGAAATCGAAGATTTTCAAAATTCTTTTTCACATATTTATCAGATATGAACACAAGAAAGGAAATTAAACAACAACAACAAGTCAAGACATATGTACCATTTATTTATTTATTTATTTTTTTTCTTTATAATGTTTTCCTTTTTCGGTTCTCTTGCAATTTATGCAATGAAAATTTATGCAAGTAAAGGTCTTTACAGTTCATGTTTCATGTTCTACATATAACGCATTTAAACGCCCAATTCTCGACTGGGTGTAGTAGTGGCCAATTGTCCGGTATTGCTACTGGGCGGTGGTGGCGACACTAATCCCGGAACTAAGCGATTTAATAAAGTGCGAACAGCAAAAGTGACATCGTGGTTGGCAAAGCAAAACAGAAAGGATACAACAAATCCTTGTGAACTAATCAACGCAACGGACAATAGCTGATAGAAGCGTTCCAAAGGTGTACCCGCGTCCGGACGATAGGGTAGTAGAAAATGCTGTAAACCAAACAACGGCACCTATGCCATATAAAGAATATGTTAAGGGAAAATTTTTATATGCAAATTTAATAAATCATTTACCAATATTATGGTGGCACGTATAGCCTTACGTATTGCCAAAGGGGCTGGTTGCGACGATTGTGGATGCAATTTGCGCACTATTACGCGCAACACGTTAATAAGAAAAACTATGCGTAATAAACGTGTAATGTGTTACTAAGTTGTTCTAAGCAATAAATTACAATTCACTCGTTAACTTACAAAGACTAGCCATTAATGATAAGGTTATGGGCACCGAAAATATCCATAGCAATAGACTTTCATCCATCCAGCAGCTGCAAAAAATTAAATATCATTTTAATATTTCTAACATTGTAGACATGCAACAATGATGTCACTCACTGCGCATTATCGGTAGGATGAAAATATCTAGCGACTGCATAAACGGTTATAAAAATCCATGGTACTAACCAAGAGTAAATTTTAAACCAACGCATAACTATAGCGTCTTTAACAAAAACCTATTTACGAATTTTTAATAAAATTGATTTATTTATAACAATTAAGCAAATGAACGAACGATTTCAAGGTTTCGATTAAAAGAAAATAAATATATATATATATATATATATATGTGTGTGTAAGACATTTCAAGGAGGAAAGTTGTCTTAATTTGAGGTAAGTATCCGACTTACCACGACCAATACTAAATGCAAATGCAAGCCTTCACAAAACATCCAAAAGTAGTTAACCAACATGAAATAATGTATTAACAAATGCAGGCTAATACACTGCAACTAGGTTGCGGAAAAAATTTGAAAATAATTTTAAAAACAAGATAACAGATGTCCTGTTCGAATGGTTATGAATTTCACAACTTACCGGATAACGATAAATCATCTCGGGTTGTTCAATGATACACTTATACCATAGAATCCAGACAATACAGGTGAGGGCCAACGAAGCAAACAAATGCACATGGATACGTATGCGAGTGCAACGTAGTGACCTTGAAGAAAGAATAAAACAGTTCGGAGTAAAAGGAAAGAGATGGGATCTAAAGGAAGACTGGGCAACTTACTTAAAACCTAGAAAGATGATCAAAGACAAGCACAAGGCTACACAGGATACCGAGTAACCTTTCACATATAACTCATTAACCAAACGACGAAACTTATTTAGAGGAAAAACGAAAAAAAAACTTTTAATTTTTTTTTTTTATTCTTTTGTTACAGCCACCACCGAAGAATGGGCATAATATAGATTTGTCTGTCCATTTAAAACATTCTGTAAATCTCATCAACAAGTCCATCTACACTATTTAAAGTATCTATATTCATGATAAGCATCGGAAGTCGAGTCAACATAGCCATATCGGACAATCTGATACCATTATTACAAATACCTCGGACTATGCACCATGACGTATGCATCTTATTAACTGGCATGAAAGATCTTGACTTGATGAAGTCATATCAGCCATGTTTAAGTACCTGCCCATTCATCAGTCTCTCTGTCTATCGTCCATTGTTGGAACGTACCTAATATAAAATCCTGATATATTAATACATTCTTAGCTAGAGTTAGTAGGATAATTTTAAAGCTTCTCACCTACGCCTAAATAGATAAATAAAAGGGCGATCTAAAAAGTAAGTGTAAAGTTCGTTTCTAACATTTAACTGACGGAATAATTTACGTAAAGGCTTGTGGTGGTGGATGCGTATTAAAGTCAAGTAACACCATAACTTACCGCTAGATCATCATAATCTACGCAATTAGTATAATTAGACCACTCAAGACCACTTTCCGGGTGGTGATACCAACTGCCATTTTCCAAGCAACTGCGGCGAGTTCATGAAAATATTTCAATGGTATTTTATTGCATTTTTAATGAAATACGTTACGTTACGTTTTATGAGCTAAAAATTTATTATTGAATCCTTCGACAAAATCAGGACAATACTGGCTTAAAATCCTACCGCCCGGTGTCCGGGGCCAGCATAAATAGCCATCGAAACGTACAGGACAATGAACTTTGTCGCTATCACTTTCTTCGTAGAAAGAAGCCGATGAGACTTCGCCAAAGGAAGGAGTCGTAATATCGCTGGTATCAGATGCAACAGTCACTGAACTTATGGTTGCGTATAATTCTTGCAATTTGGATGTCTCTTCGTTTAGGTTTACCCAATCGATAGAGCCTTGATTAAGGACGGCTTCCTCCAGATAAATCGGTACCTCGGTGGTAATATCGATCATGCTTTTCTCGATTTCATTCGCTGCATTTTCTATAAATGTATCGTTTTTATAGCGCACCATACATTCCAAGTAGAGGTGTGTGAGAAATTCTCGTAAGAATTTCTTGTTATCCGTTCGGGTTTCACCGAAATTCAGAGACATCTTACCTAAGTTTAAAAACAAAAAAAACAAAATAGAAGCAAACAGAGACTTTATAGTTTTCAACTATCCCCATAAAACATATTATCCGAGAGTTTAGCTTTGTTCTGATTTCCTTTTGCTCTTTAAAACCTTTTGTAAAGTTTTACATAATTTTTTTTTAATTTTTTGTTTGTTTGCGTAAATTTATTTTATTTTTAAACACATTTTTTAAAATAAAATTTTTACAGTTTTTTGTTTTTCTGCTGGGTACGTATTTGGCTTCTATCTCTCTATCTCTCTCTCTCTCTCTCTCTCTCTCAATATATATATAAAGAGTTTTCTTAACTGCAATTACCAAGAAGAAGAACATCTGCCAGTGATAGACGGCAGCCAGTGCTCTTTTCTATTCTCACAATTTTCCGCGAAAATTTATGTCAATCGTATGAGAAAACTTTTGAAGATAAAAAGTGGGTGCTGCGGAACGAACCGTGCAAATTTAATAATCTAAACTGAAGGCGTATGCATGAGACTGACTGCGGGTTTCCGCAAATATTCGCGATTTAGTAATAATTGCTTGAGATGATTTTGACTGCGCGTATTAACATGGCTTCGATAGACATTTTTGGAAAAATTCAAATGCAATTTGTTTGAGTTGTAAAAAAAAAAGATGGCGACAATGAAAATGGATCTCCGCTACGACACCAAGTTTCAGAAATTCAGTACATTATCGTTTTATCTACGATAGAGATTAGAGATGATTGCAAAACCAAACTCGCGAAGAGAAATAATAAATAAATATGTGAGTGGAAAGATATGTGGGTTTGGTACTTAGATGTGCATTCCTCTTTCACTGGATGAAATACATAGTGCCTAAGGTGATTTGAGATAAATTATTTATTCAAATAACTCAGAACTTCTAGTCAAATAAGTTGGAATGTCCGTTTGAAAACGGAAACCACAATTTTCTTAGTGCAGTTGGCAGATGTCATTTCCGATCTGAACCTTGTCTCTCTTCATCAGTTGCAATAGAATTTTAGGTTGCTTTGCGGAATTTTTCCACAAAAACGATTTCAATATCAGTTCGCAGAATTGAAAGGACGCACGGACACATCAACAAACCGACTATCGCACACGAGCACAAAAGCCAACAGATGGAGCATCTGTGATCATAATGTCAATTCTCTGCCTATTCTCGGATCATCAACCCAGAGTATAATTCTTGTATAAATTTTGAAGCATGTTAATGCTCACACAACAGATGATCACTTTAGAGAGGTGTTTGTTAGACACGTATACGTATACGTCACGTAAGCAAGTAGAAATTTAAATTTGTAAAGCTAGTGAGTCAAGTTCCGATTCAAATTTGGTGAAGAAATACTGGACAATGAAAAATTGCTAAGTTATTTTACGCATTCTCCTCTTCTCCACTTACGACACAGTTTCGATAATTGATATGAAATGTTTTGCTAAACGTTTTGGAAAGTTTTTTTTTTTTTACTTCACCTTCACTTTTGAATTGAAAGAAAACTGATTTCTTTGGTTCTTTTCCCCCCTAAACTGAGAGTATTCTTATTTCCTTTGTAAATATTGTGGCAAAAAAGAAAAAAAAAAATTATTATTGCTTTTTATGGTTAACAGATCCAAATGTTATTTTCTTCTTCACTTGGGGAATATTACTTAACCTCAAGTTCAAGTTGAAAATGTGAAACAATAATTCATATATTCATATATGTGTGCTTGTGAGTGTGTTTAAACGTTAGAAATGGCCCTCTGGGATAATCAATGAGTTAGTTATCTGTTAATCACATTTTTCTATAATAATGACACGACACATTCGTATTACATCGGTTTGCCTTTAGTTGAACGAATAAACCGCAAATAAATTCTCTACTCACTTCGCTCACTAGAAAGCAAAGGGCGAAACGAATACGCATGAAAACTTTGGCAATATACTCGTTTAACAAAACAAACTTGTTTATCTTGTAGAGGAAATTGCAAGTGAGAAATATAGTTAGTTAGTTAGTTCAGTAAGTAGTTAAGTTTGACTTGGAATAATAAAAAAAAGTTGCACGTTTTTTAATTATTGCTAAATATGTACAATACTAATAATAATACAATGAACGAAATTAAAGAGAAATATTAATAAATAACAACTAAGCGATTATTGTGTTTTCAAAAAGAGAGGAAAGTTCCTATTAGATGAGTCGATTCGATATCAAAGCAGAATTGTTTGAATTGAATTGAATTATGTTTGAGCTAATTGGCTTTCTAAAGGAGCGGTGGAACGGTTAGCTTTATCACAACTTTTTACAGAAATATTTATTTCGTCTTCCAAGAATGTGATCATGTCGCAATATTGTTGCCAGCGGAACGCAAGTTTTCCAGGAAGTTGCCAGAAATGATCACTAAAGTATTTAGTTTTCAAAAACAAGACCCAAGTTGTAATATTGGTGTTAGAGGATCGTGGAAGGGTTAAAATTTTGTTAAAGCTTCTCCAAGAAATACTCAATCATTTTTAGAAGCTTACCTTGTTTGCGAAGGATACGGATATGTTGCAACGTTTTTTCTAGAGGATCGCATTTTACACACAAAAAAGTGTCCTAAGAAGTTGCAAGAATTTTCTGAAGGATACATCCCTTTCGATCGAATTGACTATGTCGCGAATGCTACGCAAACGCAGAAGATCGTAACGCAGTCGTAAGAATCATGCAAAAAAAAAAACAAAAAAAAGCGAAGAACGGCTTTGTAAATAATAAAAATGTCGAACCGATATCTCGATCGGATATTTAATTATTTCTTTTCATTGCCAGATCTTAATAATCAATTACGTAGACAATTAAATTTGCAGTTTGTAATTTCTCTTATACCAAGCGTTCCAACGATGTTTTAGATAAGTTTTACAGACATAGCTTGGGAATCGTAAGTAGTTAAGAGTAGTTAAGTTCGCCAACCATTGGGCTGTAGAATGAAAAGCAGTATGAGTGCTCTATGTGAAATGCTTCGTTATGTGTTTTTCTTTAAAAACTTTGGTTTGTTTCGTAGGGATTAAGTAAGTGAATTAAATTCAATCATATAGGGTATAAAACCTTACACCGCTTGCATTACAAAATTTGTGCGTATGTGTGCAACACCCAGATGGACTTGGGGCAGACCCATCTTTTGGGTCCACCTTTTAGATCCACCTTCTCTTATACATCATAAGCTTGTCTGTCCATCTGTCCATTCTGTATTATATATAGAAATAATTTAAATACCAGAGATATCCTTTTATGGCAAAATAATGCATATTTTCAATTGCAGTAAAATTTGGTTCGGAAGGAGGCCCAGTAGTTTACAGGTTTACAGGACACCGTTGACTTAAACTCAGTTTTATTTACGATTTTATTGTAACTATTTTATGCTTGTCGTTTGCGTAGAAAGCCTTTTACTTTGATGTCTTCCGAGTGCAACCAGCGCTTAGAACGAAAGGTGTTAGACGTATGTAATTCGCATATCAACTGATTATTATTGGATTTTTTCAGTATCTTTAGAAGTTTGGAAACTCTTGAACTATGTTGACGATTCCGGCCAAACTTTTGGCAGCTTGATACAGACTTATCATCCTATACTCTGTGCAATAGTTCGCCGTCAAGCTTTCGCAGTAGAGTTGCGCATTCATCACCAGAACTATTGCTTGCATAATCTACCCTTTCGGACTCTTTTATATAACACTCAAATAAGTTTCTTTGTTTGGGCCGGCGTAAGCAATTCATAGGGTATAAAACGACGATAATCGAAGACAACTATGAAGATCAGAATGATGTTTAAGAGATTTTGGCTCGTCTTTTTCGATCTTGGCCTTCCACCTTCCGGTTGGTACGCGTCAACCCAAGTTTCGTCTCCCGATTATTGTTTCTTCGCTCAACTAACTCGCACATTGCGAAAATCGGGAAAAATACTTTTCGCTTCGTACAGATGTTTGTCACAATGTTATAAATTTACAAAATATATTTATATAAATAAAATTTCTGATATTTGATATACCCGCTTGAATATTGGTCGTACTTTTTGATCACAATATTATATAATATTTTTATTTTGAAAAATTGACAAAAAATATTCATCGTGATGTCGTGTTAACTGTGAGTTAACTAACATGCGCTCGCTGTTAGAGCTTACTGTCCGCATTTTAAAACTAAGCGATACGAACTTCCCCCCACTATCTTTAGTGCATTACGTCAACAACAAATAACCGTAAGTTAAATTATTTCCTAAACGTGATAAAAGTTTAATTAAAATTTTCATTTTCACAAAACTTATTTAAGTCTGTTGTAAATGATGCCATGTCGTCTAATGACGAGATATGTCGGCATTTTTTACTGCATTATACTGAGCTGTTACGGTTTTAATTTTTTAATGGTTTTGCGAATTGAATAAAATTTATTTTATTATTACGAGAACTAAATCGCTTAGGATTTATTTTATGAGTTTAGTAAAATATTTTTGATTTTAATTTAATTGCTATTGGTGTTCTTTTTGCATGAAATGACACATGTGTATATGCATACATGCATGCATGCATGCATGCAAAAAAAAAAAAAAAAAAAATAAATAAATAAAAATAAAAAAAGAAGAAATAAATATAAAATCAATAGATGTTATTTTTAAGGCAACAGTGTGAGTTCTAGTATGAAACCACAAAAAGAACCATCCTGGCAATAAAACCAGAGAGTATTTTTCTATTAATTAATAAACATCATCTCTATGACAACAACAAGTGGGATTGGGTACATAGACGACATTTACGAGTGCTAATATGGGCAGTAAATGAAAATTGAATTTCATTGAGCCTTTATCTTTGATTGCAAACTGCAGGCATATGTAAAAATCAAGGCTGGCAGTTACAGATAGACGTATGTTAAATGAAGAAAAAAAAAGTCAATAAATAAATAATAATAATAATAATAATAATAATAATAATAATAATAATAGTAATGATACTGAACTGAAACTGAAAGCAATAATTATTTCAAAATAATTTAATTATTTAATTTAACTTAACTCAATTTTAATTTTTATTATTTTTATTTTACTTTATAGTACGCCTTTGTCTTTCTTATTAATATCATTTTCTTGCGGTTACCGGCTTGTATCCTTTTGCTTCTCTTTCCTTGAAATAATACATCCGTTGACTTGAATAATACTTTACTGGCAAGCATACGTGTGGTTGTGAAGGCCTTAACCACCTCATCACCATATCATCAGTCATTCATTTGCTATATTGTTTTACTTCTCAATGGAGAGGCGTGGAACTGTATTTTAATTAATATTTCTTACTTCAGATAGCTAGCAGCATCTCTTGCACTACGTAATTACATGGCATGATATTAATAATTTGCGGTTACTTGAAAAGTATAGCAAATGCAAATTGTTAAAGTACAAGTACATATATAGTTTTCTATCGCGCTGAAGGAGGGAGTACGAGACCGGGAAGATTTAACAAAGCATTCACATATAAATGCACATCTACTATATATTTATATATTTATTGTTCATACGTGCGTTCATTTGACTGTTCCTTCTCGTTTAAAGAAGTGTCCGTTGGTCTACGAACACATTCATTGCTTGTCCATACCATTCCATTGTGTACGCCTGACCCAACTGTCCACCCAATTATCTGCTCGTCCATTTATCAAAAAAAAAAATGTTTTATAAGCACGCCTCTTTTGTTGATCGCCTGCCGAACCATTCAATTTGTTGCCAAGGTCCACACGTCGGTCCGTCTATCTAAGGATTTATTCCTCCACTAAATGCCACCGCTCACTTTTTTATCGGTCCTTTCGTTCGTCTAATTGTCTTTGACCGTTCATACGTGTTCGTCCATCTACCCATCAAGTCATCTCTCTCACTATCCCAACATACATCCATCTATAAATTATTACATGTTTGTACGTTTGTACGTCTCTTCATTTTCGTCTGTCTTCCATTCTTTGGTGATTTAAAATTTGCACAAACGAACAAAAAAAAGTAAATAATTTTCCTTAAACATAACTGTAACCGCGTGTGCATTTTTTCGTTTTACATATAGAGATACAAGTGCGTCTGGACTATTGAAACGGTATCCAACGTTCACCCTAAAGCGAATTGTCATTAAACGACATTGTAACGTTTAATTAGGTTATAAAAAATAAAAATGCGATCAATTTTATGCGTGCGATATACAAATGAATGCTTTGGTGTTTTTCTTTTTTTTTTTTTTTTTTTGC
>CCAG010000148.1:0-33052 GCA_001077435.1 Glossina morsitans morsitans | reverse complement strand
TTTTTTTTTTTTTTTTTTTTTTGCCAAATTTAGTTATAAATGTGTTTATGTTAATGAACTCTATTTATATTTTATGTCTCTTTGGAATGAGTACAAAGGCGTACAAGATCTTGGCAGTTAATCGATTATTTTTGGACAACTGCAGGTAAAAAGTGTAAGCAACAAGTAAAAAGAAAAAAAAAAAGGAAAGATGTCCCAGGACATGTCTAGCAAGGGCTGGTAATCAGCTCGTCTTCAATTATGGTTATGTTATATTTTTATCTTAATCCACTTTATGATCATCTCTTGTCGCACTCATTGCAGTTGAACATCTGCATTTTTGCATCTCTTAGAAGCTTAATAGCTCGTCTCAGAATCTTCGATTTATCGAGAATACAACCAGTACGATTATGTAAATACCTGTTGCATCATTAAGAAGCTGAGCAATGGCGTTTCTCTTCTACTCAAAATTTCATAGTGAATTTCCAACATATCCCGGAAAATGTACGCTTTGTACGCTCGTTCATCTATCGAGCAAAAGTGGCGGCATTTTAAGAACACATTCCCATTTGAGATTCCTGATGCATGCAAAGCTGATTTATATCTTGGATATGCAAAAGAAGGAGGGAAAAATTGGGGAGAAAAAGCGATTTCACAGATTTTCTGGTTCAAATTTTGATCTTCAAAATGATTCTCATTTCTAGCGGCAATTATTACTGATGTCCATTAATTAAGGATTTCTATCGATTTAATCGATCTACTTTTGTTGTAACGTCACTGTCGATCAATCAATTGTCTCATAATATTTCCAATAGCGTACCGAATTTTCTTACATTTACAAAAGTTTTTCTATGGGTTTAGGCATAGAACATAAATAAAAAATATAAAAGATTTAGAAAAAAAAACCCTATAAATGTGATGTCAAGAACTCTCTTCCCTAGTTATTCAGGACGAACACAATTCTAATTCGAAATATCCTCTGGGAATATGGGACGTCGATACCAGTCAGTAGTTGGTAAAAGGCTTCAATTTGACTTCAATTGTTTACTGTTCAAAGTCGGCCCAGTTCACTCTTCAATCACATTTGCCTCGCAGACACTTCAACGACATTCATGTTATTATTGTCTTTATCATCGACGAGTTTTAAAACAGCATAACGTTGGCAACAGTAACGCTATCGAGCGACATTACAAGCGACAATGCATAAGTAATGAAAGTGGATCACAGGCGATAATAAGATGCGGAAAAGATCGCGGTACAAATGACGGCAAGGCCGGCATTCACGCCATATGAAGTAAAGCTTTATGTTTCGTGAGGTGGAACGTGATCATAGTGAACCTGATGAATGATTGCACTCTTTACTCTTATTACTTATTAGAGCGGAAGCGTTGTCTTCCTATACTGGATGAACACCAGACCACGTGTATATTTAAATACTCGGCTAAAGTTGAAAGAGCTTAACTGCGAAATTCTTACGTATCCATCTTGCAGCCCAAATTCGGCCTCAGCTGATCACAATTTGTTCTACCTCTTTGCAGCGAACTCTCTAAGTTGTCTTTTAAAAAAACTGTTTTCTGAAGACTTCTGTCAAAATCACTTGGGGATCACAAAATGGCTTTAACAGAAAAATTGCAAAAGGTTATCGATTAAAATCATATCTATTATATATCGTTTAATAAAGTTCATCTACATTCAGCTATAAGAATATCGTGTTTGAAATTTGAGAGATAAACGCCACCAATTTTTTCTTTCATCGCACTTAATCCCACTCACAACTGTGCTTGTGATTGCAGAGACGAAGATTAGATTGTAAATCAAAGCGCTCTTGGACAATTCACTTGTTCGCTAAATTCAACCAAAAAATTTTAGGAACCCAAGTCTGTTGTAATTAATAACTCCGGCAAGGTACAAAGTCTGATGATCGAAAAATTTGATGGAGCTCAAGTTTTGATTCAAAAATCATCGCGATAGCTTCATCGACGGCCACATGACACACAACACACTGTAGTGGTAAAATGCCCATCATTAAATACCCTACACCACCTCACCGTTGTGCATATTACGATTCTTCAAAATAAAGCGTTATATGGATAAGTGGGGCGAAAACATGTTAGTGTATCAAATTTCATCAATATACCTGAAGAATGGCGGACTGTAGATTGAACATGAGGAAGGAAGACGGACAAACAGTCTAACAAGCTTATAGTAAAACTATGGTTTTTGTTTATTTATTTATATCCTTGTACCGCAAGCGGTGTAGGGTAAAATAAATAAATAAAACAAAACGAAAGAATTTCAGAGATAAGCCTCAACACAAAGCTCACTAAACGTCTTCCTTGCTTGATTTCTTCAAAGAAAACCCTTTGTATAATTGTCAGCATATTCTTTGTCTAGCGGATAATCCATTTTTCTTGCGTAAATATATTGTTATTTATATTATTTCTTTTTCCTATAAAAAATTGCAAAAATTTCGTATATAATTTCGATTAGTATGAAATTCCGCAATAATTAGACAATGGCCTGCGTAAGTCTGTTGATGTCGCTTGAAGTTGCAAATAACGTAAAACGTAACCTGTAAACTCTTACTTGCTGCCTATGTAAGTTACATTTTAAAACGTGCTCCCGGCTCAGTTTTATAGGTTAAATTTTAAATATTTTTTTTTTTTTTATGACTTACAACTTGAGTCAGAGCTGGCTTTCGAATTTAGGGTATTTTAAGTCGTAGAAAGTAGTTTAGAATCAATTTCTACTAATAAGCGAACGAAAGGGAACAAAGCGAACAAAGATATTTTTAGTTCGTAATTTATTTAATTTTTTGTTTTTTTAATTCATTTCATTTTATTTAATTGATTTTTTTCTCAATGAAAAATTGTTTTAATTTTACTTTTCCGTTATTTCAATCACACTTTACATTATACACATTTTTGAGTTATTTTTTCTTTTTATTAAATAATTGTCTGTCAAGCGTTTCAAAATGATCGACCGTTTACTTGAATATATCGGTGGGAAATGATTGATGTTAATGTACTGAGTTGTAAATCAACTTTAAGTTGCGTGCATATTCATATGGTCGAGCGATGCTGTAGATGCTACATAGAAAACTCATTTACAGTGGAACCTTTTGTAAGCAATTTTTGCATTGACACCTAAACATGACATGTGTGTGTCATTTAAATCAAAAAAAAAATATTCGAATATTTAAACTCTGAAGAGTTCATTACCAACCATCATCGCATTTTGTCAAAATGCTTGCAACATTTCATCCGAACCCGTCACAAAGTGTATGTATTCATTCACTTGGGTGCAGAAATGAAGCTATCGATTTCAAATTTGGCAAAAACATTGGAAGTTCTTCTGCACGGATTAATATTGAAAATGCGGCCAAATCGATGGAAGGACACGTCCACAGCACCATGTAATGTGAGAACACATCTGTTTTTCAAAAGGAATAAGAAATTCGGTTTTTGCTCGCTACTCATACAACTACAATCGATAAATGCGCAAAAATGACCACGCCTACAAATAAAAAAAAAGAAATTAACTTTCCAATGTCAAGATTTTGTACGCAAATGTTTTTCTCCTTTTCATATGATTTTAAGTGCGCATTGATTTGCTTCTATGTGAAACGTGAACTGTTCGCCTCTATATACTCGATACTGGCGGACCATCGCTGATGAGATGACGAATATAGTTTCTAATCGTGGGCTTTAATTTACCAGCAGCAGACTTTGATCAAATTTTTTATCTGATAACGGCGACTGAGGAGAGAGAGAGAGAGAGAGAGAGAGAGAGCAGATTGCAGATAGATTAGGTCTATTTTTATAGTAATCCACACACACACACACACACAGGCATACATACATACATACATACATACATACTTACGCCGACTTTGTATCACATTTTGTTTAAGTTGTTGTTTAAGATCACAAGAATCCGGAGACACAAGATCAGGTGTTCGCAATGACTTCTTCTTGTTTCTCGGTTATGCAATAAGCAAAATTAAACAAAATTTAAAATAACCTTAGGTGAGACAATTCAAGAAAAAATCTAAATTTGATTTATTTACCTAATAAATACGAGCTGTAAAAGGAGTTTGTTGTATTAATTTGCAGAAGTAATTTTACTTTTTCCATATTCTATAACGCTCGCCTCTATACTGTATAAATATTAGTATATATACATGTTAGCATCTATAGATTAATTTGTCATAATTTTGCTTGTTTTCGCTCTAATGGCTATGACTTACCTATGTTATGGCTCGCAAGCTAAGATTCCACTGTAATTTCAACAATGACGATAACATTCTTCTGTTATATGAGATGAAAAGGAAAGAAACCCTGTTAATTTTTAATTAATGTTGGGTCCATTTAAAAACAAATTTTTTTTTTCTTTTTTCGGATGATTTAAGTATTAACATGGCTCTCTAGCAGTAGAATACACAATTATGCTCTTAACATAGTACGATTGTCCTATATAAGGTTAAATGGAGCACGTAGGATGAGGTTAGCAAAATAAAAATTTAAGAAAAAGTGTTTCTTTATTGAGTACATAATTTGAAAAGTTATGGTTAAGTTATGTATTTTATAAATATAGAATAAATTCATAAGCATACACTAAGCATGAGAGGAGGAAATTTGTATTTGGCTTCGAAGGCGAAGACATGCAGTTCGCTTTGAAAAGGCGTAAGCCAATCGCAAAGCAAATATAAATCACGTATGAGAAGAATGTTTTAAGGTAAGGGGCAGTTGTGCGGCACAAGCAGTTATTATTATTATTATTATTTAATATTGTTATTAAAACTTTAAGATGAGCATCTCGACGTAATCGTCCAATCATCCAAAATTACTGGTGGCGATTAAATCAAGGATTTAAGCGGTAGTGTCTTGTACCTTTCTTACTCTGGACTTACTCTGGACAAGAACTTGCACCCCGTATACAGATTCGTTTTCCATTAGTTTGCCGAATAGTTTATATAGATTATGCTTTTCCAGATTCGTGTGGTCGTCGTGTCAACACATGATTATTATCAAAAGAACTTTGTTGCATTTAACGACTTTTTCAAAGTAGGGCTTCGCAGTTCCATTCATTTTTACTAGCGTTCGTTCTTGCGTCAAAGTTGTTTTCTTCACTTTACACAAAATCAATGAAAAGATGCAGACAGACATCAAGCAGATGAGCTTCGGAAAATAATTCTGAATCGAAAGTATTCGAAAGTATACTGCAAACATATATATAAAAATAATAAGTTTATATATAACTCTGTTAGGAGGCGTGAAAATTCATGAAAGCAATTGATGGGCGCAACCCAATTACACCGATGTTTTACTATTAGGCATCGGACAACTAAGCTTTTATATGCAGATGTCCACATTTTACGCTGAGAGGCAGCATTACGGCAGAGGCAGATCAAATTAAACGCAAAGAGGCGTGTGTCCCGTTTTGAAACTTACAACTTTAAAGCTGTTGTTCACAACCGACACTCTCTAGCGTGCATCTTGCAGTTTTTTTTTTTCGATAAATTGCAATTTTTTTCTGACCGATTTTAGAATGATTATTAAAAAGAAAACAGAAATCAATCGCAATTTTTAAAATCAATTTTGTAAAGAACTTATTATAAACGTTAAATTGTGATCTATGGCGGTGCAGCAAGGAAGGTCTGAACAGAAAATATTGCAATTTTATTTTTAAAAAGCTTAAGCAAAACGCATTTATACACTATACGATATACAGAGGACTTGTACATTCATTTGTAAATACGTGAATTAAAAGATATTAGGTCCTTGTCTGTGTTTTGATAATTTTTTCACTTAAACAAGGTACTTATTGAGAGAAATTGGAACAACACATATAGAAATCATATTATTTTCGATTATTTTGTAAAACTTTTTTCCGTCACTCTGGCCACACCATGTCGATACCATGTCGAAGGAACGATATTGGGATGGCGGCCATTCAATCATCAACCCGTTTTCGTACTTTTCGAGCATTTCGACAGCGCGTGCCAGCTGCGCCATACTGCACCGATACGAACAAGTGGTAATTGAAACGCGCTATGCCTGGTGAGTATGCTGGGTGCGGCCGAACTTTCCGTTGGAGCTGTGATCAGTACATTCTTGACAAGTCTTTTTACGTGTGGCCGAGCATTGTCATGCAAGAGGTTGACTTTGAGTCTCTTAACCGTTATTGCCGGTCTTTTTCGCAACACGACATCGTTCAGTTGATGTCGGTAGACATCTGTGTGCAGCGACAATTTCATTCGGGTTCCGCATCTTGCTGGTCCCATCATATGCACAGCAAAACTTTATGGCCACGATTATTCCGCTTCGATGTCGATGTGAATGGGTTTCCTGGACTTGTAGATTCACTTTTCATCGCCACTCACAATACGTCGTAGAAAGCTTTTATATTTTTTGCCTGGCAAGCAATGAAATCGCAATTTTGTGGATATTGTTTTTTCAAATTTTTCAAACAAAATTCAAAAAAATGAATTTTACATTTAGTCAGCAAAAGATAAAATTATCCTTTAAGATGAAGAGATACTTAGGCGATACGATTGCAGTGATCTGACAAGATCTCAAATATTGATCAATCAGTCATTGTTTTTCGCAACATTTAGGGCGGGTTACTAAACATTTTGAATTTGGTACTCGCTTGATTTTCCATATTTGCGATGTTCAAGGTGTTCAAAAATATAATTCGCATACGTATATATTAAATAGTGAGCGCTGAAAAGTGTTTACCATTGAAATTCTTGGGAACATTTTGCTTTCGATCATAAATTTATTACACAAAACTCATTTTGATATGAAAACAATTGTTTTTAATTAAATTCTAATCGAAAGGTTAACGGGAAAGCATTTAATAGATCGGGTTAGAAATGTGCTAACTTTCATAAGCACATCGCATTATATATATGCGCTTGCAAGAGTGAACCATTCGTTCGAAGGGTACTTCATTATTTATATCATACAAAGGACGCGGAAAATATGAAATAAAATATGAAAACTACTTGGTAGTCTTTTAGGAAACGAAATTTTTAAGATGTGAAAAATCCAAGACAGACTCATGATGCTTCCACTGCCGACGTTACAAAAAGTAAAATGGGCTTCATTTAGTTGCCGAGTGATGCAAAGCTTTTGAGCATAAAGCCGCGTAAGTATTGTATTCAGCGAGGGCAAAGTCAGTTGAGCCAAGAGAGTTTAAACACAATGTTCGAATGGATAAGAATGCAAGAAGAATTAAAACGTTGATATATGCATTCCCATATATATATCTATATAACCTACGCCATCCAAGAAATCGCAACTCAGTGGCATGAGCTTAATTTAAAAAACAGCATTTTACGCAAAAATATGTCGAGGTTTTATTTACTGGCTTTCGCATGATGTCAAGGAAATCTCGTAAGTCAACTCAGTAAGAGTAAAAGCTGGCTTTGACTATGCAAATAGCTCTCGGAAGCAAAGAAGGCGAAGAACAGGTCAATTACTAGAAAGCAAACTTGAATATGTAGGTCTTCGAGTCGAAGTTTCCAGAGTTTGAATGTGAAGAGATTGCAAGGTAATTACATTGGAGGGATTTTATTCCTGTCGTTGTCCAAAACTATCAAACTGTTTCTAACCTCTTTGCTGATAAAGCTCAGGACCATGCTCTTAAAACAATGTAAAATAGAAATATTTTTGCTAAGAGCGACATTTGAGATCGATTCAACAGCCTTTTCCTATATGCCTTCGTATGGATCTCGGTTAGGATCTCATAGGGAGTCGTTTTCTGTTGGAAAACTGCCGACTGCCAATATGCGATAGGACAGAAAAAGAACTATAGATCACCGACATCTAATTCACTTGTAACGGCATCAACGTCTGTAGACGAGTTATAATTACTTCGAGGGAGGGTTCTTGTCTTGTATTAGTCAAATATTCTGGCAACGCGGACCTTGCAATAGCGCTTATGCACTCTATGGATTATGTTTTAATAAACAAAGAGCGTAAACAATTTATGAAAACATTTGACTTTTTTTTTTTTTTAATATATATTTTTTTTATATATATTTTTTTTATTTTTGATTAGTGCGCAGACATGAAGAAATTTGCAAAACAACAAAATACAAGTAAACAAACAAAAAATCCAGCACATGGAAAATGCGTTTTTGGCAGACGTTAGATATATGCTCTCTTTCTGCATGGTTTTCTGTTGGTTTCTGTTGGCTTTTTAATATTTATTGTTGCTGTTATTATTCTTGTTGTTGTTATTATTCTTGTTGTTGTTATTGTTGTTGTTGTTGTCGTTGTTGTTATTAATGTAGAAAATGCGCGCGCAGCATATTTAATCAAGTGATATATGACCGTCTTGTCGCACCATTCCCTTTGCCCAAAAGGCATAACTCTCTGGCAAAACTAACGTGTGCAGTTGTAGAGGTGAAAACAAAAGATATTATTTTACAAAAACGCACAGGGCACTAGGTACGTGTCTCTGGCTAAGTGTAGGCATATGTAAGTATGTTTACATTATATCTTTTTTTGCTAAACGATGGCAATGCCCAAACAGTTATTTATAAAAACAGACAACAATACGAATACACCAACAGCTAGCGAGCTCTTGTTGTTTCCTTCGAAAAAGAAAGTCAAGCAAAAGAGGCAGAGCACGTCGATAGAACAATGCAGAGAGTCCACGAGATGAGCATAGAGAGAGAGAGAGAGAGAGACAGAGAGAGAGAGAGTGCCTCTAATGCTCTAACCGTGGCGTTACAGGAAAAATATTCGTGAGGAGGTAAAAGTTTAGCCAACGACAAATTTTCAGTTTGCAGAAGTTTTTCATGTGTTTTTCTTTTCGGTCTATAATTCTCAACACTCTTCTGTCTGCCACTAATAATAAAAATAAATTTAATAAATTATTATTATAAAAAAAAAAATATATAATAAATAAAAATTAAAAAAAAAAAAAAAAATAAATAATAATAAAAAATAAAATTAAAAATTTTATTAAAAGAAAAACGAAAAACTTAAAGTTTAGTTCATTTTCTCGAATTCTTAAAAAGTAAAGAAAATTTTAAATCTTTTCAATTAATTTAAGTAGAAAAGTGTCTCGAAAGCAAAAAAAATATAAATAAAAGCAAAAGCCTTAAATAAAACTTTTTCATAGATTGTGAAAATGTAGAAAAATTTATATATATAGACGGAGAATCTATACATATATGTCTCCTGATATAAAGTCTATGTATACATATATATGCATATATATATAAATATATATATATATATATATATATGTGTGCGTATGTATGTTTGTATACGTATATAGTATAGATCCCAAGTTATTTTTATATAATGTGCAGCAGCATGTGAAACATACGTTTATACGTATATATGAAAATTGAAAATATCGGCACAAAACACCAGCGGAAATAATATAGAAAAACCTAATGAAACGAGAATGTAAAGTAAAAGAAGGAAAAATCGAAATCAAATAAATCAAAATAAAAAACAACCTGAGGAAGAGCAAAAAAAAAAAAGAAAAGAAAAACAAGAAAAGATGAAAAAAGAAAATGAAATGGAAATACCACGCAATAAAAATTGTGTAACAAAATATTCTTTTTTGCTCGTACAGAAATGATATGAAAAGAAATATTTAAAAAAAATTTTTCTCAATAATTCATTCCTTCAGAATACTTACATAAAAACTACCAACGACACACGCACTAACTGCAATAAAATAAAAAATGAGTAGCATGCAAGTGCCACAGTGTCTAGTAATCAGAAAAAAGTGACGAGACAGGCACATGCTTTACTACAAATCCTTGTAATGAAAATGAATAGAAAAGAAAAAAAAAAAATAGAAAAATTTCATAAATTAAAGGAACAAAATGTATGTAAATAAACAAAAAAAAAAAACAACAAATTAAAAATAAAGAATTCTTCTCGATTGGAAATTGTCTTCTAATTAAATAATTCCCTATGAACTGTGGGCGTATCCATATGCAAAGACTTTTCAGGTCACTTCCTGTGCCATGTAATGCCAACGATGCAAAGTTTTCATATACTACGGGACTGACGTTTTAGATGATTTTCCCCCTAAATTCAATTCATTTTCACATCTCTATCGCTTATTAGCCAGTAACAAATGACAAGGACAGAGGGACATAGCTTAACAAATTGATGATCATATTAAGCACACTTGCAGTTATTATGATCATTTCTTAATGTTTTAAGAAAAGTCGTTAGCAAGTTGTGCATCATTGTTTGTGCCTTAACGAGACTCATTTTTAATGGTCGGATACTTGCACCGGATTCGACGACACCTTAAAGACATTCACTATCTTAACTTCTTGTTAATTCAATCGGCCAGTATTGCGTATTAGCGGTCGTCATCGATATGTTGAAGAAAAGCTTAACTTAATAACGCCGCCGGTATGAGCTGCTCGAGGGAATATTCATTGGTCTTTTTATCTAAAATTTAAGCTCACGTAAGGCAGCTTAAAGGCGGCCTGCACTAATTGCGCACAGCTTGCTTACTAGTGAACCAGTTATAAGCTTAAAATATGAAATGTTGTTCCTTGGACGGAAATGATGCGTATAATGCCCGCTTAGTTTATTTGCTTGGGTCATGACGATCTTTTTGGCTTCGAAACGAACCATCATTTCTTCATATGGCCGCAAAGTGTCCTGCATTCGATTCCTCTTGTCCTCCCTACCACAAGGATATTAAGAAATACATAAAATAGCTTTAAATTCTTTCTTACTACGACAATTGCATGGATCGTCGCGCATGAAGTTGCCGTACTGATCGTATGTGTTGTTAAAACATTGACCTGATTTGCAAACATTATTGCAGTTTGTACTACTTGGCGTTGATTAATTGTAGATTGTTTTGAAATGAAATATTAAAAGAAATCACAGGAGAAGAAGAAAATGAGAAGAAGCTATGAAAAGGTTGCTCAATAGCATATCCATGAAGACAATCTTTCTCGACTTTCCCTGAATGAATTAATTCGAAAATGTTTCCTTTTCTTTTCACGTACTACGAATAGCTATAGCAGAAAAGCCTTTGTAAACCCGATTCTTCCTTCAATCCGAGACTGCAATACGCCTTTAAAGCACATTTTCTATTCATATCTGCTATGGATTTGCCCTATGTGATAAATCTAAGTAGGTTTCAAGGTCAAATTTCGGCATCTGGGAATGGTAAATTGGTGGTTAGTTGAAGTTATGTTCGATATCTGTAGGCTTATTAAGGTCTGAATAAATCGGTGCCGGCATAAGTGGAGATTAGCGGACAATTTCTTTTCACAATGAATTGTCAACATTTCGTTATCCCTTCGGATATGAGAAAGCAAAGTACGTTACAATTGTACGTTTTTCGAACTTCGAAGACATTCATTTTCTTATAATGTCAGTCAGATATAGAAATTATTGCTTATTGGTTTCTCTGCTTTTTGGCTTGCGAGCATTTGCGAAACCTTGGCTTCCTCTTGTGAAGGTATTAAAACAAACCTACTACTAGGTACAGGTCCGCAGAACAACTGTTCCAATCGAAAATGGAAAATGGAACGTAATAAGATAAAAATCATGGCATCTGCACTGTTCAGCATAATTGTGCTGATCTTCATATCGAAAAATTTGGTTATGAAATGTCACCGCCACTAAACTGGACTAGTTATCGATAACTTATTCCCGCACAGTTTTTTCAGTCTTATGACATTAACCAAAACTAGCTTCTCTTAAAAAATAGCTTGAAACGCGTCAGTTATCCTTTCAATACTGACTCCATATTCGGCCAGAAACATAAAAATATATGCAATACTTTACATAAATGCTTTAAATAAATTTCTTCTTACATTACTCTTGAGTAAGAAGTAAGAAGTAAGAAATTATTGCTACGTCTTATGCACAGGATACAGGATACAGATATCAATGACATTAAGTGGAGTCGCGAAGTGCGAGATATGTGCCGATTATTGAGAAAAATATACAATTTCACATTAACGGGTATTGTGAGCGGTCTTTCCCGATTCACTGTGTGATCATTTTCTCATCCCTCTGTTCGATACATTGATACAGAAGATGTCCCGGTTGAATTTCCCATCTGGCTTCTTTTTCCCTTGAGAGTTTCAGTTAAAAGCGGATATGCTTGTGGACAGGTGTATGGGTTAACCGGCTCACAGCATTTGGTGACAAGACTCCTCGAGAGAGAAGAGAACACAGAATCGATTAGCCCAGTAATTTAGAGGAGACCGAGAGAGAGAGAGAGAGAGAGAGAGACAGTTTAGGAAACTTTTGATTTTTAAAATTTAATACTTACCTCCTCTTTGCTCTTAACTCTGGATATAGATGTTATTAGTCATTAATGACTAAATTCCCTATTGACTAAGAATAAAAAATTGTTGTTTTTCTCTCAAAAACAAAAAAAAAAAAAAATGCCTTGTTTTCCGTATTATTTATAGGATGTTAGTTACCCTTTACTTCTTAGCTAACTTTATGCTTATAGTCAGAATATCTTGGAAATTCTTCGCTAACCTGTAAATTCTAATAAGTGTTCTTGATTTGATTGTTATTCCCGCCGGCATCTGTGAAATTTGTAAAACATTTATAAATTGCTTTGACTATCTAAGATTAGCGGGTACGACGGCTAACGCAAGCTCTCTCTTATAGTAATTTTTTTGCTTTTGTCTTTTTTTTTTTTTTTTTTTTAATTAATTTAACTCAATTCCGGTGGTGAGAATTGGCACGAGGACTTGTATTTAATATTGTCTTTAGACCATAAGATGCATCCTAGCTTTAAGTCGAGTTTGTTATGTAAAAAGGTGTATCTTATGGTCTCAAATATGTTATAATAAATTTAGGAGGTGTCTCTAAGAAATTATGAAGCGTCAATAATGATATTATTTCCCTTAAATATATTTTGAGCGCAATTTTGTCATCTATAATTAATTTGAGTATTCCTAAAATTCCCAAACGGCATGAGAATTATTTCGATTTTAAGAAAAAAGAAAGAATGTTATCAGTTCGTCTTTAGGCGAGAGAAAAGAACTCGGTTTTCTCAGCTTATAGCCGGATGACCGCATGGAGACCGTTTGCATAGTTCCACGAAATGAAATAAGCTCTACTCAGAAATCGAATATGGATCTTGATCTAAAAAATAGTACTTCCTTCTAATGCATATGCAAGCACAAGCACACTTTCTCAGCATCAACTTTTATTCACGAAAACTTAGAAGAAGAAGAAAAATCGGAATTAACTTTGAAGCTTAGGCATTAAACGTAAAGCTAGTTTAATAGCAATGGCTGCTAAGATGACCTTGATTAATGCCAGTAAATATTCCCGCTTCAAATATTACTATAACAGGATATATATGAAAGTTGTCTCGTACCGGACTTAAGCTGTTATTATAGCTGACATTAAGTAAGATGCATGATCGTACATGCACTTAGATAAATAAATAAATGCAAATAAAAATCGGAGATTTTGTGAATTTCTTTCAATCAAAGTTTTTTAAAATTTTTTTGGTTTCTTTGATTGTATAAAAATTCAAAGGATAAAGGAAACAAAAATCATTCTATACAGAAACTAGAACCGCAACTCGAACTCTTGATCAGCATAATAAAAGTAAAGTACTTACCAATAGAGACCCAATAGAGGCCCCCCGTAAGGTAGATATATATATATATTGGATTAGGATGAGGAGCGGATTTGATTCTTTTGTGAAATCAAGTTTTGTGAACTCAAACTACGCTTGTCTTTAAGTTATTTGCTTATGTAAAGCGAAATTTAATCCATTTCTCCGCATCCTATTATCGAAACGATGGCCTTGACTTTTAGTCTAAAGTCTTCAACTGACTTTTCGATTGTTTACAGTTGAACTGATGGAAGTGTTAATAAACAAATACTATTATAAAAAACAATTACCTAAGAGGTGTTGTCACGTTCGCTATACACTTTGCGACAGGAGACGCATTAACTTTGCGTACGAGTTAAAGTAGACCCAACCTTTAAGCCAACTTGTCGGACCGTCCATGTATTTTAGTGTGCAACTTACAGGTGTACATTTTTCAAAATCATCTTTGTATCCTTCTTCTTCTTCTTACATCCATCCATTCATCTTTTATTTCAAGAAGGAAGTCATTTTTACGACTAGTCCCCATATAATGTCTTATCTTGAAGAAATCGTTGTGAAGTGAAGGGACGCAGGATATTTAGAAATTGGTTTACTCGGATTAAAGCTTAAGGGAGCCGCAGAGCATTAAAAGATCAAGTGAATATATATGGCTTTTAGTCTAGACTGCCTTGGAAGTAATTCATTAATCATTAATCCTTATCCTAATCCTTATAAAGTGAAAACTTAGCCCATACGATGGTAAGTTTCTGGAATTTTCATTTCCGTCTATTTTGCAAACAATGATAAAAACCTCGGCTACGATCACATTGTGCAAGTTTCGAGTATGGAAGATTAGCTTCATAGCGCTGATAATCTATAACACTTTCCAAGGCTTTAAACGCGACGCTTACGTAACCCATGTTTATTTCGATATTTTTAGAGGGTCATCATCTATGGCGATATGTATGAGATTTTCGTTGAGGTAATTTTAAGAGAAGACTAACTTTTTTTTTTTTTTTTATCGAAAAAGGCAGATTTTCCTTTAGACTCACGTCTCGCACAAAAATCAATATTTTTTGAAAATTCTCTCAGGTAATAGATAGCGTTAGAGGGGCAGACTCGTAGATTAAGCGATTTTTTTTTTTTTTTTGCTTTCTTAAGACTGCAACTTTTGCTCCAGCTACAGTGTGGATCGCAGCGATATTTTGAAAAAGACGAAATGTCTCTGATTCTCTGGTCCTTTTACGTAGAGAATGCCTTTAACAACAAAGATAGTAATCTTATAGAAATTTCTATTTCGAAAATGCAAAGCAATTTTTGTACTGTGATCGGTCAACGACAATTTGCCAGTTACAGAGTAGGGCGTAACTTTAATATTGGCTAATCAGTATTTGACGTGGGCGGTGCAATACAGGGATACAGGGATACAGGGATACAGGGATAGGTGAATGAATTCAAAGTTTCATTTTCATTAAATTTAGATGGCGTCTATGATAAGTGTTTTTGGCCATCAAACGTGCAATGATCATATATGACATACATCTTTATATGTCAAAGATGAGTACAATAACTTAAATAGAAAACTGTATAAAAAATGTAAAATATATAAAACATTATGCAATACAATAAACATTACAATATATGTACGGATCTGTATTAATAGCAAATAAATATTACTATTGTTAGTAACATTTTTTTTTGTTTTCAATAAATTTACTTTTTTTACTTGCAAAAGCGTTGTAACTGATTTCCATTTTTATGTATATACATACATGTGTGTGTGTTTCTCTATATATATGTAAGAAAAGCAAAAAAAAAAATACTACGAAAGCATCACAAAGTGAGGAGAAAAAGCTTTAAACTCTATTACAGCTAAGTAATAACAACAATAATAATAACAAAACCGTTACTTAGTCAGAACATGCATCCGGTAGACAATAAAATGAGTAACGAAGAGAGTTACTATCAAAAAAGAAAAAAAAAGGAATTGAAAAATAAAATACTTAATAGACTACACAGCGTATGATGAACATAAACTCGTTTAACAAGAGCAAAATAGAACGAATAGTAAAAGAACGAAAAAAAAGAAAAAAAACAAATTCTAAGGGAAAATGAAGGAAGACAAGCAAATCTTAAAATTTGATTTAATAAAACTTCATTGTTGTTAATGAGGTTTTCTTTTTCGCTTTCTTTTCTTTGCAGTTTCTCTACGGAATGTTTGATTTAATAGAATTCCATTATTTTACGGAGACTTTATTGAAAACCTAAAAAATTTCGAATAACATCAACTATTTGTTTTTTTTATATTAATAATATATATGTATACATATATATATACATATATATATTTATATATATATATATATATATATATATATGCATATACATATATATATAAATTAAAACAAAAGACAGACAATAATAATAATAATAATAATAATAATATATAAAAATAAAAAAAAAATAAAAACAACAACAACAACAACAACAAGAACAAAAACAGCAGCAATAACAATATGTTTCATATACATTAAGTTCCTAAAAACCACATTTTTTCCATATTTATGATAAACGAGAGAACGAGAAAAACATCAATATTTTATATACAGCACGGTAAACAATAACAATAAAAACAACAAGAAGAACAACAAAAAAAAAAAAAGAAGAAAACCAACAGTAATATCTAATATATATATATATATATATATATTTATACATATATATATACGTATATATATATATATATATATATATATATATACATATACATATATATATATATATATATCAGCAACAATGTTGAAAATAATAATTAAGATGATGGTGATGCACAAGATAATAATGAGATGATGTTGATGATGATGATGATAAATAAAGTGTTGTTACATTATTGTTGTTGTTATATATATTAAAAAACATTCAGCACATAATGTGGATTACGCGCAATACAAGCAAAATAATTTGCAACAAAAAGCCGACATCACAGAGAGTACACAGTGATACCATATAAACTGGCAGACAGACATGCAAACAACGCATTAAGCTTACTAAGATTTTTAGTTCAATCATTGTTATTACATCTGGTTGTTTTAAGGTAAATCATAATAATAATAATAATAATGCATAAGAAAAAAAGAAAACAATTTTCAATATCGAAAATAAATTTGAATTTCTAGTCGTCAACAGCATCAGCCATACCCTTTATTCGGTTAGTTATTTTTAGCATATGGCCCAGACGCTGGGACATTTCAAATTGCACGTAAATCATGGCAAGTTTTGTGTTCGTAAAGTGCAAATGAACAGGGAAGCAGTGAGTTCTCCTTAAATTTTGTAAACGACCCTTGAACTTCGTGACGCCTCAGCATATCCTTTCGAATGTAAAGAATTTCTTATGGCTGTCACCTAATATACTTTTATTCAGTTTTTCTTTTCGGACTGCTCTCTCTCTCTGGGATGCGGAGTTGCTGCTTACAATCGCAGTACATCCGAATGACAAGAAGTTGGAGCAACAAATTGATGTGATGGCAGTCTTTGTTTAATCAAAAACTACCTTAGTGTACTCTATTCTCATTAGTGTCGCGCCTGTTTTGATTTCTATTTCCTAATGCTAAAGATCTTGCGTTTAATTTTGCTTCTACAGTTAACTCAATTATCGAAACGATTGGGATCGTAGTCAAGCTTCCGCGAATCATTGCTTAAAGGAAATTGAGTTTGCGCCCGATTAACTTAATTTGGGTGTAAAATTTTCACAAAGAAATCTTACTTCCTTCCACCTTGTATCGCCTGTTTTCACTTAATGCAAAATTCTCAGTCTCCCCGCAAACAGAGCAAACGAAATGTAATGAAATGAACTTTCTCTTTATCTAACATGTACAACAGAGATCGTGCTTGCTATTAGATTCGCGGGGAAAGTTCTGTCCGTATTTTAAGTAAAACATTTCGATTTGAAGATGTTTGATGTTTCCCCAACAGCCGAATCCTGGATGTCGAATTTCGTTGCAATTGAAAAATGGTTAGGTGTGGGTTACATTTTGACATGGATCATAAGATGTCATTGTCACGCGAATGTAAAGATCTTATTTGATACTGAAATCTGTCGAATGATATTTCGCTAACCATTTTTGGCAAGTCTGTACATTTGCCACCTGAATTGCCAACACATCCCATTAGCTTCTCCAAGCAAAAGACGCTTTGCTTCCTTTCTGCAATTTATCGCAAATGTCGCGAAAAATCTTGAATGCACTTTATCCACTGCCATATTATTCGCTTTGCGAATGCTTTGCAACTAAAAGGGATTTTACCCGTTTTCCTTACCCCGATAAATAAAATTATCTGCAGCTAATAAAATGCGAGAGTTAACTTTCCCAGGCCAGCTATTGCTTGCTTAAGAAGTCCACGCAAACTTCAGATTGTAGTTAACGGGCGATATCTTGTTGGCTTTACAGGAGTTGAATGACAAGTACATGTGTGAGAAGTGAACGGCTTTATTTTCTCGACTCCTTTCTAATAACTTCCCTTCTTTACAATAAATTGAATCAGTTGTGCTTGGCCTCGACACGTCAAGGCCCTTAGAAAACCAATCTGAATATTTTGAGGCAAATAATTTTCAACATTCCAATCCTCAAGTACTTAAAGTCAAGCAATGCACAAATCGGGGAAGTGGGACCGTTATTTAAGCAGCGTTCAATCCAGCTCAGCGATCTTTTCCCGTAAATCATTTTCCTGCAGAAATTTGTTGTAACGATGCTTTGGAATCTTGCCATTAATACCACCAAGATAGCTTATATTGTACTGTCAATTAATGGATTTATGCGGCTTCAGATAATCGGAACGCATGGCAAAAATTTTTATTTCAGAACGCAATTGCCGTAAGCTTTTGGATTTGATTTTAGCACGTTCAACTTCTTATGACATCTGATCAGAAAATGTGATATAAAAAAATTGACGCAATTTCTATTGACATTTGTCGAAGATGGATTGAGCATCGTCAACCCTTTTTCTTTCTTTTGCTCATCAGATAGCAACTTGCGACTCTCCTTTCTAAAAGGGCTTTTGCGAACCCAAAATGCGTGTTCATGAACCATTATAGTTTTTGCATATATAGGCCGAGCTTAACGCAAAGGGCGGAAATAGATGCTCTAGGATTCTCTCTGTCAGGCGTTGTCAGTGGTAAATTCAGAGCGGCGATATGACTAATATATACAGTATTCATTTCGCATTTTTGCTACATTACATTACTATGTGTAACGAAGGGCTGAGTATTAGCGCAAGTCTCTACAGAATTATTTTTAGTTAGTTTTCGAAAAAAATTTTCGGTTAAATCGGGAAGACGAGCGGCGTGAACACACGTTTTCGGGAGAAGTGTTTTTTAGTTCAAATTTTTTCCACTGACTGTGCCATAGTCGCACTTTTCATCTGACCCCCATTGTGCTTAAGATTATCGTAATCAATCAAGCACAGAAAACCATATTCGTTGTCATTTTTCGGCCGCCAATGCGAAATTTTTCAAATGTTTGTATCCGTAGTTCCGTATGAACGTACAGTGAATACTCAGCTGATTATTTATTTCAGATCAGGAGTTCAGCTGAGATGTAGAACTCCCAGCATTCTATATGCAGTGTTTGATCTCATATTATAAGATGAAAAAGTTTCGATTCGCAAGCATGCGCACTTTGTTAAATTGCTGAGATTTTGCGCCGAATAGACTCATTATCTAAAAGGTGAAAAAACTTGCCTAAAAACTTTGGTGAAATCGAATGGCTTTTCGGATCAAATGATCTCAGCACTTTCTTATAATATTTTTCGCATAAAAAACAATTTCCAAAATATATATACGCAACGTCGCAGCCCCTGAATTGCTTGTTTGATAGCCCTATTAAAGCTTTGCAAAGGTTCCAATACATATTCAATGCAAGTCTTATATACTCAATAATAACCCAGAAAGCAAATTTAAGCTCGACCTCAGCAAACGATGATTTATATAGAATTTAATCAAGCACGAAAGGATTTCATTTGCATTTTGCTGAAATATGGAAAGTTCATCTCTTGGAATTCGAAGTCTCCCAGTTGACTCAATTGGCTGATTCTAATCCAAGACAATTATCAGTTTAAGTACTATAGCCCTTCGTGCTATATGATGATATGGGTTTTTCTAATTTTACTCCTCTGAAAAATTGCAAGCAGTCTTTAAATGCATGCGAAGGACAGTGATTTTCCAAAGTTATTGCAAGTAGCTTTTAATCGCTTTACGTGATGACCGAAACAGGGGATCAGGAATAAAGTTCAAAAGAAAATTTGCAACAACCATCGAAAGCTAGGCATTAAATATACAACGAAGGCTTCACTATATAGAATAGTACCATAAATGTTAAGACGTGCGTAATACATATACCTCTCGGAAATATTTTTGATTATAACGCGCCTTAGCAATGCGCAGCCATTTCAAGTTCAGTTTGTCACGTAGCGCATGGAGTAATGCTATTGCTATTGATCGGATTTCGAGTTATTTTCCAATTTATTTATTTATTTATTTAATTTGTTTTTTTTGTTTTGATAATTTAACTAAAGGCGGAATTTGGTTCAGGTTTTGCCTTTGAAATCGGTCTCTGGACAACGAATCGCTGAAAACGTGGCAGGAAGCCTATACACCTTTCCTTTAGGTCATTTCAGGGAAAACCTGAGAAACGATAATCAATTTGATTAAATCGAAAAATTGGTCCCGAAAAATCGTCGTATGAAATTTTGGATGTTTCTAATAGATTCCCACCACGCCTGTCGCTACACAATTATTTATTTTGATGTATTGTTTACATATTTTGTAAATAAATTTGCGAAGAATGGACTAAAGCTAACTTAGATCACATACTCGCCTCTACTGAAAACTGTACTGCACTGGAGTTTTTAACGTGCAGCGATTGAGTTGCTAGTCGCTATCCCGTGTTTAGGCGGTTGTGTAATTAATTTCGCAGGGTTCGAAATTTGCATACATTTCAAATTCCCTACTCATCCAATATGCTTACCTTTGGCATGTTCATGTCGGACATGGTCATGTTTGTTATCGTTTCGAGAGTTTCGAGGTTTCAAGTCAATTGAAGATTTAGCAAAAATTCATTGAGATCATAATTCAGAGATCATGTTGCAATCAATCTATGAAAAATGTTGAAAAGATCACTTAATTGCGTTGCATGGCATGAGATGGACTTTCACGATGACGAGGTCAAGTTTTGATTGTTGCTTTTACATTTAGCAATTCCGGAAACTTTTTACACAAATAATTTATATCCGTCACAACTGAAATAGAAAATATAACAGAAATGTTAGAAATGCGATTTTTTTTTCTTTGCTATAAATTTTCATTAACAATTTATTTCTTTGGTTTTCAGCTGATTTTCTTCAACACTTCGTAGTTCTAAGGCGAAAACAATTTTCCTTCGAAAACGCACAAAATCTCTTAAAAACAAAAAAAGAAAACAAAAGAAAAAAAAAAAAAAAACAAAAACAAAAATTAAAGAAACCAAAAATCAAGAAAAATCTGCCATTAACTGAGAGGAAAATCAATCAAACAAATCGATCGTGAGGATAGCACTAAGAAAGCCTTGCATACAAGGCATGTTTATACCTGATTCACTGAGAAGCTGTATGATCGAGACGGACGTAAATTCTTATCTGCAAACCTCATCCTCAGGACAGGTGCTGAACTTACACGTGGTATCCACATATTGTTTTAAAACAAAGCAATCAATGAATTAAAGAAACTAAACAAAAAACGAAAATAACAAGAAAAAAAAAAGAAGAAAACAAAAAAAAAGAAAAACTGAAACTAACTAATGATAACTAACAGCATCAAACGAGAAGTTTTAAAGAAACTGATAAAAACAAACAAAAAGAAAAGAACAGAAAATTAAAAAAAAAAAAAAGAAAAAAAAATGGAAAAGAAAAGTAATATAAAAAAAAAATTCCAACTAATCAAACAAATTGATTAACCCCAACACTTTGTTGCGCTCTTTCTCTCTCTCTCTCTCTCTCTCTCTCTCTCTCTCTCTCTTTTTATGTTTTTGTTGTTGTTTTTTTACTCGTCTCATTACTTACGATAAATGATAAGCAGGACCAGGACGTTTTTCGTACAGTAAAGAAAGCAAAAGCACAGAGACAGCTAAAGCGATTCAATGCTTTAGACAACTTCATGAGAGAATTTCGTGTTCACTTCCTCATACACACTGACCGTCTCAATCTGTTTCTCTCTCTCTGTCTCTCTATGTCTCTATATCTCCCTCTAAGTAATTACTAATAAATTAAGAATAAAAAAAAAAAAGAAACGTTAATCAACTAATACGTTTTTCTGTTGTTCTTTTTCGATGTCTAAAAAAAAAAAAAAAATTACATAAAAATAAATAACAATTTTTTTGTGTTTTGTACTATGTGTCCATGTTTTTTTCCCACTTCTATTATTATTATGTGTGTATATGTGTGTATGTATGTATGTATGTTGTTTGTGTGACCCCCATTTTTGTTAGTTTTATTTCATTTTTTTTTGTTTTCTTATATCTTTAGTTTTGTACGTTATGCGTTATGTTATGGTTAATATGTTCATTTTTTCGTTTCTTTCACGCATTCACTCATTTTCATTCATGTTCATCTTAAAACATACACACTTAGACCTACACCCACACACACGCGCATACGTATACATACATACATACATACATACATACATACATACATACATACATACATACATACATACATACATACATACATACATACATACATACATACATACATACATACATACATACATACATACCATACATACATACATACATACATACATACATACATACATACATACATACATACATACATACATACATACATACATACATACATACATACATACATACATACATACATACATACATACATACATACATACATACATACACACAAACACACATACATACATACATACATACATACATACATACATACATGCATATATGCAAACACACAAACACACGCACGCACGCACGCACACACGCATCAAATACGAAAAGCCTCCCAACGAGCTCTCGATAGAAGTATATTTTATGAAACTTTACAAAAAAAAATCTTATCCAAGTGCACACCACCTGTAGATTGGCCAGACACTAACTGCAACTAAATAACAATCGATCATTTCCCCTAAAATCTGTTTATCTTTCATTTCTCTCTGCAACTCTTTTCTTTTTTTTTTCTTCAGTTGATACGAAGTTCTTTAAGTGTCTATATATATATATATATATATACATATATATAACATAAACATAAACATAAACATAAACGCATATATAAACAAATATTTTTATTAAAATTCTAACATCAATCAATCAATCATTTAACATACCTCTTCATGCTCAAGCAATGAATGCAAAAGATTGCTTTTTCGTAGAATGCATTCTTTTGCGTCGCTGCCGTCCTTTAAAGTCCCCCGTTTGCATTGTTATCTTTGTCTAAGGGTTAATCAATAGCAATTCTTTTATAATATTGGCTCAAATTCATTTAATTTTTTTTTTTCCGATATATGTGAAAATCTTTTTGTCTACATAACTTGATGTTTTAGTATCATGTTTTTTATCCTAAGTGTTACATGTATATGTTTTATTATGAAAGCATTTTCGATCAAGCTCGGTAAAGAATTTTACTTTGAAAAAACTTAACACAAAATGTATATAATTTATATTTAATAATCGTATGTGCGTGATAGGTGTAGTGTGTTTTTCAATTTTTTTTTTTTTTTTCTCTCAAGGATTTAATCGATTCCGATCAGAAATTGAAGGCAAATTAGAAAAAGAAAAGAATAAATATTGGTCGCGGTTTCTTGGCTCTGCTTGAACATTATCTGATAAGCTCGTGATATTCGTAAGACATTGTCATTGTAAGTTCTTTTCGAGTGCGAAAAATAATGGAGAAAAGTCAAGGAAGCAAGTGCTATTTATGAGAAATTTGATATGAGATGTGGTCCAAGGAATAGACCTATGTCGTTCAAATTTGGTCCAATTAATTTTAATGTCAAATTTTCATCATGAAACATTAACAATTAGCCTTTTTGACATATCAGGGTTTACATTTCCTAACAATCCTTATATACGCTGGTATCCAACAAATGGACCTACCTGGTCCAAATTCGGTAAGGCTGATTTCTTATTATTATGTTATGACTCAATTTCCGCCACGAAATATTAACATTTAGACCTTCTTACCATATAAAAAATTTCGTTTTCGTGGGGACGGTTATATGACAGGGGTTCAAAAAATTGTTCCAGCCAAACCAAAGTTTTTAGAATGGAAAAATATTATTACAAAGCGAGGTTTGCCGAAAAAACTATTGAAAATTGCAATTTTCCTCCGCATAAGGACTGTTCAAAATATGGTGTTATATGGGCAGTGGTCCTTGTGTCATGTAAAGCATGTAAGTGAACATGTAGTAAATTTCATCAAAATATCGCGACGAGTCCTTTGAATATAAATTTACATGGACAGACATCAGACAGACACACGGACAGACTGTCTTAGATTCAGATTATGATTCTCAGCCGATCAGTATAATAAAAGGTGGATCTATCTTTAGCTGTTTTTCGTGTTACATACGTCCACGCCAACTCTATAGGGTACAGAAACGTATACAGATTATACGAGGTACGAGAAATTTCTCAGCATTTCTTCTTTTCTTTTTTTCTTTCGTCCAGATCTCGTTCGGAAACCTATTGTGCAAACATATATTATTGGAATCGGTGCTAAATTAAATTATTAAAAAGTAGGATTAACACGAGTTAAACTCACTTTGAAAAACTATCGGAAAAATTATCGGAACGCCGCTAATAAAGTATTCATTAATAACGCAGAGCTTGAACTTTAGTGCAATGTTTTCTTAAATTAATATTATTGATGTATTTTATGCACGTAATAAATGTGTCCCCTATGAAAATAAATAAGTATTCAAATTATGAATAATCTTTTAAAGAAAAAATTCAAAGCAAAAAATTCACAAAAAAAAAGAAATTAATTGTATAAAAATTCTTTTAACTAAAATGAATAACAATTCATTAAATTTATTTTTTATTTTAAATTAATTTTTTTCATTTTCTTTTTGTTTTGTCAATTTATTTAATTATTTCAAAAATTTTATTTTAATTAATTTGAAAATTCTTTAAGCTTTAACGACCCCAATTAATATACATAGACATGAGAAGCTAGTATTTTGAATCTTGAACTATAGTAGACTTGAGCTTTACTACAACTACAATGCTGTTACATCTAGTAGTGTTCGTAACATCTCCCAGGTTAGTAAGAAATTACTATAGAGTAGGCGACAGTTCTATTTCGCGCGAGATTATTTGCAACTTCAGAATTGATACGAAGATGAGACGGAGTCAGGCAAAAGACGGCAGATATGTAGGTAAATCCGCTCGTAAAGACACACTGATGACGAATGCATGCATACATTTAAAGAGATACCGGTTGTGTGTGTCTGTGTAAGCGTGTTGAAAATTTTTATCTCATACCCAAAGGACATGATAACTAGAGCATTTTTTTTTTTTTTAAGATCGAGTATACAAATGTAGACAGGAATCTCATATATGACAGATAATGTTCACATATCAAGTTTCGTAACCTGCAAGATCATGATATGTTCGCAGACGCGTCTGCAATTGAGCAAATTGGAAAAATATCTAAAAAAAAAGAGCGTTCGATGGTACGCTTCAATGCATTTCAAAGAACATTTGCAATTACGTACTACACTCATTCGGCCATTCTGCGATATGTATTCACCGTCTTGGCTAAATAATTTAAGGCAAAGTCAAATGCAGATCACATCATACGCTTACAATGGGTGTTCTTTATAGTAAGTATTAGAGGAGAAGGGACGCTAAGACGCTAATTAGAAGCTGCATTGATTAGAAATGAAAATCCAAGATGGCTGGTAGCTTATTTAACCCGGGCCAGAGAAGAGAGCTCCAATTGAACGCAAAAGACTAAAGAGTCCTTCAATTGTCCTAAACTTTTGGGCGGAATAGGGAACAAATTAGAAATTTGAAAAGTTTAAATTAATTTAAATAATTTGCGGCTACGAAGGCAGATGCAAGAGATTCACCACTTTCTTCTTCTTTTAAATTTCTCTCATTAAAATTGAATTTGCCAGCAATTTACTCTTTCTTGGTATGTGTCTTTGCTAAAATATCATTTCGCTTCATGTAAAGCAGATAGAATTGTGTTAAGCATATCATATCACAACCGGTCTTTAGTATTCTCAGAATGCTCACCTAGTTTGAGGGAAATCAAAATAAAATTATCGCTATTTTCTTTATTTTTATTTTTATTATAATTTTTTTGTTTTTTTTGTTTTTTTGTTTTTTTTTAATATTCCATGATAGCTGCTTACATGCATAACCAACTAACTGACCTACCGAACAAAAAACTTTATTATATCTATGCCCCGCTGTTACTACTATTTAAGGTACTAAAGCTATTATTACCATTAGTATTGCTTAGCGCATTATTGGTAATCATGACACGTGCAAAGGAATTAATACGTGACCATAGGATTTAAATACGAACACTGTAGCAAACGTACGGTGAATAGTATAGTACTAGTAATAATAATAGTAATAGTAGTAGTAGTAGTAGTAGTAGTAGTGGTAATGGTAGTGATAGTGTTGTATATATACACACTATATAAATGCAAAAACAATAGAAAAGAAATATAGTTAGTTTAGGTCAATGTACTAAATAAACGGCTGGGGAAACTATTTCAAAGAAAAATTGCAATTGAAGCGAAATGGAATATAAAAAAATTGTTTATTTTTTTATTTTTTTTGTTTTTTTAACTATAAATTAAATTTTTCTTTTTTTTTAATTTTTTGGAGAATGTTATCTTATGTTTCAATATGGTTTTGGAAATTTTCTGCTTTTGCAAAGAGGGAAACTTATTCTTTCTGTCACTCTTTTAAAAAATCGTCTTTTTCTCCTAATGAATGTTTACGCGCCGTATAATAATCTTTTTTTTTTTTTCAAATCTTTTTATCAGTGGTTATGTATGTGTGTTATTTATATAAAAATTTCTTTTTCTATTTTAAAAAATTTCATAAATGTCTGTCTATATTTATATATATGTATGTAATAATAATTGTATAACAAAACTAAAAAAAAAAAAAAAAAGAAAAAAAAAAGAAAAAAAAATTGTAGAAAAAATTTTACTTTATTTAAATTTCTCTCTATGTGTAAATGTTTAAATAACTCAATGTTTGCTTCTGCATTTATTCGAACGAATGATATTATTTAACATTTTTTTTTGTATTTTTTTATTCTCCTCCTTTTCACTTAAACCAGGATGAGTTTCATCCATTCATTGAAGCTCTCTTACCATATGTCAAATCATTTTCGTATTCCTGGTTTAATTTACAAGCCGCAAAACGTAAATACTACAAAAAGCATGAGAAACGTATGTCGCTGGAGGAGGAACGTCACTGTAAAGACGAATTACAGGTGAATATATTTTTACTTGCAAATATATATTTCCATACGTCTCTATGAATGAATTGAATCATTAAGTCAGTCCCGTCTTAGTACATGCTACTTTTAGTTATCCTACTATTCAATAACACTATTAACTCCTTTAATCTTCGAAAGAAAGTTTCACGAAAATTAAATGAATCTATCCACGTCCGTTGTTGTTGATATGCGCTTTTAGTTTTTATTTTGTTTTTTTGTTTTTTTGTTTCCTGTAGAACGAAAAAGCAGAGGTCAAGCAAAAATGGGCTTCTCGTTTGCTGGGAAAGTTGCGTAAGGACATAACGCAGGAATGTCGCGAGGACTTCGTACAATCCATTACCGGTAAACGCAAATCGATATGTGTGCTATCGAATCCCGACCAAAAGGGCAAAATGCGTCGCATCGATTGTTTGCGTCAAGCGGACAAGGTGTGGCGCTTAGATCTGGTCATGGTTATATTATTCAAAGCCATACCATTGGAAAGTACCGATGGCGAGAGACTAGAAAAGAGTCCTGAGTGCATCCATCCAGCTTTATGTGTAAATCCGTATCATATTAATGTGTCGGTGCGTGAATTGGATTTGTATTTGGCTAATTTCATCAATACTCATGATCCGTTGAGCAGTCCGACGCCAGCTTCTCCAGCGCCCGGCACTCCGTCAACTCCCTCGTTAATGTTGTATGGCAGTGAACATGGCAATAACAATAATAACAACAATAGCAGCGCAACAAATGACAATAAAAAACATGGAGAAGATGATCGCAAAAATAAAGGTATGTATGAATTGATCGATTGTGTTTAGTGTGGGCAAAACAATAATCGAAATTGTTGTTGTTCGTTTTGTTGTGTAGACAATACACCGTTTGCAGGCTACAGTCACAATCCCTATAATGGTGTTGTGTGTAACGATATAATTTTGGCCACTGGAGTCTTCTCTTCCAAAGAACTGTGGAAGCTTTCAAAAGGTAGAGAAGTTTGTGGCATTGTCTTAAACAATATAAAAATTATTTTTAACACTTTTGTTTTAGCGTCCATTCTTGAGGAGACAACTGGCGATTTGATACAAGCGAGTTCAATTAAATTGGAGCATCCGACGGCTGCGTACGAATGCAATACATATCAAATGTCCGCTGCCTCCGCTCCTTTGGGTTCAGTGGTGGGTAGTGTCAATAGCTTAGCAACGTCCGGTGGCTCAGGAATGGTAACGGGAGATGGCCGTTCCACGGTGAGCGCTTCCATGGTACTACCATCGGGTTACAGCAGTAAGTTAAAAATTCAAAAAAAAAAAAAAACAGAAAAAAGCTTTGCTTATCAATGCCTATTTTGTTTTTCAGTTGACTTTGTTGATCCCAGAAGTAGTATGCATATATCTAATAGTTCACTACTAAGGGCAGCAGCTGCAGCCTCTTGCAAATCTGATCCCAATAGTTCTCCTCAGGATCACAGCAGCAGTTTTTCTGTGATATTAAGACAAAATGAAGACAATGCCTCCAATAGCGGTGGTAATGGCGGCACCAATCTATCCGACGAAGCCTTGCAACGGTACACACCCACCAGTAACCGAGTTTTGCTGAGCATGGGACAAATGCGTCCAGGGGAAGGTGAGTTATTTTTTAATCTTGATACATGCACCAGCTACTTTAAACTCTACCGTTTCCAAAGCAGTGCTCATGCAGCATAATGTTGCCTCATCACTGGTTCCAAATGCTGTCAGTCCGGCTTTGTATTACCCTCAGCATGCCAGTCCTTCGACTGTAGCACCCGATTCTAATGAGGATCCTAATCAATCCCAACACCAGCAGCAACAGCAACAACAGCAGTCGCATCAGCAGCAGCAACAATCACAACAACAGCAACATCATCAACATCATCAACAACATTTGCATCATACACAGGCAAACACCACACCAAAATATTCGGCCGAAATTATTAATCACGGCCACGATATGACCGATTTTGTGGCTTACGTTTGTCAAGACACAAACGTTCCACCAGGTGGTGGTTCTGCCGACGAACATGGTCATCCTCAAACGTCCTCCCATTTTCAATTGCAACACGCAGCTGCCGCTGCAGCGGTTGGGCGCAGTCCAAAATTGTCAGCGGTTTCCGCAGCAGCGGCTGCTGCCCACTATCAACAATACAGCACCATGTTGCCTCCGCCACCTTTACCCCCAATGGCGCGTCCTGTGGCAATTATACGTTCTACAGGAGATCTTACCATGGTCGGCTCGCCACCAACGTCCACAGCCATGTCACCGCCTCCTCTTGCGAGCTCCGGAGATTCCCCACGCCATCATCAATCGCATCACAGTCTTCATCAACATCATCAACATCATCACCATCATCAGCAGCACCAGCAACACACCACGATTGATCATAGTTCGAACACGAGCGGTACATTAAGCGTTATGACCTCAAAATCAACCAACACCTCAGCGGCCAGCCAAGACTCTTCCAACAGCACTGTAACCGTGTGCAGCTCGAATAATTCCAGCGATTTGGTGGTAGCCTCAGCTTCAACATCGCCACCGCCGGCACCCACGCAAAGTCCGCAGTCTCATATAATTGATGTGGCACGCTGTAAAACATCACCAACATCATCGGCCGCTTCAGCGGTATCTTCAGTTTCAGCTTTAACACGCATATCAGCACAACCGTACAGCAACACAAACAGTCGAGATTCATACTTTAATCATTTCCATACGCAAACAACGCCGGTAAGTTAAAGAGAAAGTTTGAATTATTTTTTGCAATATGAGCTCACGTTATAAATTTCGGTGCAGCTTTTGGGTTATACCAGCTCCATTTCCACCATGTCTGGTGTTATTAGTCCAACTAATCTTAGCTTATATTCGTCGGCTTCAGCAGCGGGTGTGTCACCTGCTGTAACGCATCGCACAACACCACGTACTCGTTGGAATCCCCCGTTTCTATCGATGGAAGATGATTTCAATATGATGTCCCACACATTGTCAAGCACAAATCCAGAGGCAACTCCTGTTATTTTAATGGAAGATTGTAAGTACGAACCCAAGCCAGATAGCAACTCAAACGTTTTAGAAAAATATTTGTAATCCTCCTTCCGATTTTCCTATCAGAAAAATATTGTACCACTTTGAAGATTGGTATTATTTTATATATACTACCGATGCTTTCAATGTCTAATTTTACATTATTTGAATTAGTTCTTGGAACCAATCAGCGACAGATGAAATATTAAGCAGTTATATATTGCCATCAACTCCACGATATGAACTAGAAATGGGTTTTATTTTCACCTTTTAAAATCTTCTTCTCCATGCTCCAATCTTCAGCTTCATAGTATTTCCTATGAACTTTTACTTTGCAAAAGCCAAGAAACAAGTCGGACCGCAATACTCACCTTATTATGTATTTTAAAGCCCTTATTAAAATAGATATCAAGCGGTTGATTTTCTTGAAAGAAACTTGCCATCTACCCGCTATAAATTTTTAAGGGTCTTCCAAACTTTGAAAGTTTTTATGATGCCATCATAATTGTTCAAAAGCTTGCTCAGTTTCTTTTAACATATCGATCGCCTATTTGCCTGCTTGGCTAAGCATCTGTCATTTCTAGTATAAGTTCGTGCGGTAAAGTGTCATGTTTCGATGTATTCATTATGTCGTGACCTTGTTTGCTCTCAATATATAATATTATGAAAAATTGTACTCGAGAACTATCATTTTTCGTGTTGATCGCTAGGGCAATGCTACATCGTCGTTAGCGAAAACTCGCACGAAGTACGAGTAATGAATAGCATAACATGTCGTTGAGAACTGTCATTATATGCTACATCACTTTTTCCACAAATTATACTACATTTGCACGGATGCACGTGTTACAACACAGATGGACGTCAGACAAATGCACAGAATCATTTTATGAATCGATTTAAACCTGCATCTCTGTTTGTCTGTAAGTCCGTCTATCTGTCCCTCTGCTTGTGTATGTCCGCGTTCGATCTCCAAGTCAAAATTTTTGAGATACTTTTACGAAATTTGATATATAGATAGTTTTTGCTGCAGCAATGAAACTTCTTGGAGACGCTTCATTTTGGAACAGTTTCTATATAGTCTTTTGTATGAAGACTAAGTTTTTATATGGGAAAATGGTTTTACCTTCAATTGAATTTTTATGATGGAAATTGATTCATAATAACAATTTAACATAACACTTAGCGACATAGATTAACCTTTTGGACCCCAACCCCATATAAGGCTTCTCATGAAAAATAAGTCTTTATACAGCAAAAAAGTCAAGCTCTAAGTATTTTGTGAGGAAAAATAGTTGAACGATAAGAAGATCGTTGAGAAGAAAACTAATTTTGCTAAACTTCAATTACGTTATTTTACGTTTTGGATCCGAGGTTCCTAAGGAGGGCACGGCTTTACATGGAAACAACGTATAATTTGTGGTAGTTCGATCCATTAACCCAAAATCATTTCGATTCATTCGATAATTTGTACAATTTGAAAATACATTACTAATGTTCGAGTAGAGAACACCTCTTCTATGTAGATGACGAACTAACTTAACTTGAAGAACTAACTTTTGGCGCTTTCGAATTTTATACCTAAGAATCATGTCTGGAAGAAATATCATCGACTAGGAAACTTCACTTATCTTTATATTTAATCTGAGCAATTAACATTGGAATGAACAGGTAGACTAACGAATGACTGCTCTTGCCAAATAATGTCATCTGCGAATAAAAATGAATTCATAATTTGACGAATGCTCCTCGAACACGTACGCTTTGCGAAAATGTGATCAAACTTTAGTTGGGGTTGAAGGAATGACATATGTAAAGATGTAATGAATGAAATGTAAAATTTAATAGATATATGTGAAGGTAGCAAAGTATTGATCAACTTTAGATGTTTATTCTCTGCTGAGAAGATTTGTTTTGAAGAAGAGGAGAAAATTTTCATTTCTGTTTTGAAACGATTTTTTTTTCGTTTTAGCAGCTGGCCGTTACAGCGATGAATACGTAACAAGTCGAGATTATGTTACATGATTATAATTAAATTATACTAATACAATAACAACAGCAACAACAACAACAATACCAACAGTATCCGCAACATCATATTACAGTATGCCATACTAGAACTGCAAAAGCACTACAAATTGTGTCATATATATGAAGAAAATGATTTAAGATTATTTCAATTACATAAGCGTATATATACATATATATATATATGTAAATATATATATATATATATATATATATATATATATATATTATTATGATTATTACGATAATTATACAAAAAAAATTAAAAACTCACACATAAATAGACAGATATATATATTTTAAATATATATAGATACATATATATAGACATATATGTATGTATATATTTATATATATATATATATGATGAGAAACAATAAACACAATAAAATGATTAGACGTTTAAGTATTTTATAAGAATGTTAAATAATGTTATAAAAGAGGACAAAAAAGCAATATTTAAAAAAAAAATTAAAAAAAATATAAATTAATAAAAGCCTTTTCTAATAATTAAAAGAGGCTTTGAAACCCCGTAAAGGCTCAAATATAAGTAAATATTAATGTACAATAATAATAGCAACAACAACAACAACAACAACAACAACAACAAAAACAACAATACAACAGCAACAACCATAAAAGAACCAAAATTTCAAAACTAGAACTGCAAAGCGTATATAAAAATTCACTAGAATTATTTGAAAAACCCTTATATAAATAAGCGTAACCGTAATGAAAACTAAATGTAGGACCGAGTTAAGAAAATATTAGAAACGATATTACAAATCAAGAAAAACAAACTTAGAAATGAACCTAGAACAGGCGATAAATTTCATATATAATTTATATAGGTATTGGTGCTTTATATATACATACATATATATATATATATATATATATATATATATATATATAT
>CCAG010000146.1:0-23182 GCA_001077435.1 Glossina morsitans morsitans | reverse complement strand
TGGTTTTGTTTTTTTTTTTTTTTTTTTTTGATATATTTATGTTTTTATATTTACATTTATGCATTCATTTAGCTTATGTTTATTTCTTTTTTAGTTTTTTTTTTTTTTCTTTACCCACCTTGTCAAACATTTGTTATGTGTGACAAGCATGTGCAAGCATATGTCCATGTCAAGGTACACTTATTCGTGTATAATGGACATGAAAATCGGAATAATCTTAACCGAATTTTTATATCGATCTGTACGTCTGTCGATTTAGCATTTGATTGTGATCTTTCTAAAATTTTCTCTAACATAAGTCTTTTCATAATTCTGATAAAAAACTGGAATATATTATATTTTATAAGCTTAAGGAATCTATTCCGACCATTAAATTCGAAAAGCCTTTCGATCAACTACGAAATACAGATAAATTGTTACATAGGTTTTCGTTTGCAATTAATTAGCAGAGCAAGTCCAACGAAACGAAGGCTTCATATTTAGTTTTTATTTTGCACAATTATCGATGGGGTGTTGTCACCTCATTGGTATTTTATCATCTTCGAGAAATTGTAGAAAAAGTTCATTGTAGAATATTTCAATTTCCGAGATGCTTGTCGTTTGAGATAATGCGCGATGGCTTAGATTAAGGAAATCTTAGTTTAGTCGAGTTCTCTCTTAGTCAACCAATCCCATCACTTCTCAATTTATCTTACACCTTGAAATGTCTTGCATTAGCAAGCCCGTCCGTGTATATTACGGGGTGTTTCGGAAAGAAATTTCGTTTTCTTTGGCCAAAATAAAAGTCGAGCTCTTTATAGCGTATAAAGAACAGTGGAATTCAATTGCTTTAAAATGTCAGTGATCTTTCGAGTTATCATTCGACGGTTTGCTTCAATTAATGCCTTTATCAGCGCCTACTGGCCTTCCAGAACGTAAAAGAAAAGCGCCAAAGCGAAATTTTGCAAACCAGTTTTGGCAGTGGCGTTCTGTCCATTCACCGCCTCCATACGCATCCAATGATTTTCTTTCTTCTTCTCTACCTTGAACATCATTTTCACCTTTTCGCTAATAATAAAAGTAATATATGTCGGAAATGTTGCTTTCGATTTTCCATATTTGGTAGGGTGCCAAACGAAAAGTTTTCCGTAGAATCAAACAAAACTTTTCCACACAAGCCATACGATATCAACTATCAAATATATGAAGATAGTGCGCCTTAAATGTGAACTTGGCTGTGAAAAACGTAGTGACCATCAAAACAACCTAATATTTATCCGTTTGATTTAATTGAAATGATTATTTAAAGACGTGTTAGTGGTGGATTCGATGCAATTTATATCCAACTATCTCCTCAAATTCTGGAAAAGCTTTTCGACCTGATCATCCTCTGCTGCAAGTCTTTCAACCAACGCAATTTGCCTGTGCTTGTCCTCTCCGTTAAGTGCACAAATGTCGCACTGAGACGACATATATTGAAATGATTTGATTCGTTGGATGATCAGACTTATTTTTCGCTCGTGGTTGCTAACGCTTTTTTCCAAGGTACATAAAATTATGAATTTTTTCAAATTAATTTCAATTTATTTTCATAAATTTCATAATTTTGTGTTCCTTTGTTCGGTTGTTCTGGTCAAACAAAGTATTTAGTATGTGAAAATAGTTTTTTCAAAATCTTGAAAGTTTCAATATAACAAATTTTATTTATATATGAAAATCGAAAAGCAATGCTGGAAGCTGTAATCGACGTGTGGATCGAACTTTTTATCCGTACCCATCATTGTCTTAATTGTCATCTTTCAATTGCGATGCCGGTTGTAAACGATCCTAATGGGCCATTTTCGGTTCGCAACATGTTTTTGGTCACACATATGCGTACGTTACGCACTAATTACTACAGTTTGTAAGTAATGAAGGCCAGTCTTCGTCAATGGACTTTATTCTTTTTCGTTTTCTTTTCTTATAGCGAGCATGAGAATATTAGGAATAAACGATAGAATGGGCAGATGGACAGAATACGATTGAATACGGTTATAATTATTTGAAAGGCTATGTTGATTCACAAGATAAATGTTGTCAAGAAATTATCGGAAAATGTTTTTTTTTTCTATTTAATGCTTAAAATTTGTAATAATGTGATTAAAAAAAAGCTTGGAAAACATTTATGTCAAAACCTAATCCAACCATTAAAGTGGGTTTGTTTGTAGGTCTTACAAAATTGACCTCAGCCATGAAGACACATCTTGTGGGCTCATTCAAGCAATTCAAGGACTTTCTTCAAGGTTTTCTACGAATTTCCGCTTATTCCGCGAAGTGGTATTTTGGGCCAAAAAAAAAAAAAAAAACAATTAAACAACCACACAGATCGTGACCTTGCTTAAAAGCAAATTTCATTTCAAGTAATGCAGTTCTGCGATAACTTAAATCACTTATCGAACTCTTATAAATTGGTCTCGCCCCACATTTTGTTGTTTAAAATATCATTTATGGGATTAAACGGCTCAAACTGCCTGCGACTTAATTCAAGTTTGAGTCTTGGGAAACAGATATTTATACTGGTGAGAATTTTGCTCAATGGAAAGCATATGTCAGGAATCGATTTCTCATAATCGTAATATAACTAAAAGTATTAAGTTCATGGCGTGCAACTATTTGCCACAGGTGAAAATGGCGAAACAATTAGACACAATTGATTACTCATTTCGTCAATGTCCTCTTAATCGTGTTAAACTGTGAGCAGCTAAGAGCAGCGCACGCCTTCAATCATCCCATTGGTAGTTTTTGAAACTCTTTTCGCAAGCAATGACAGATTGTTCCTAAAAAATAAATATTGTTTGCCAATATTCTCAACGACATTGTACACGCAACGTCAAAGTTACGGTGAAACTCTTGTTTCATTTACTTTATTCTGTGTCTCTTTTTATTTTCGAAAAAAAAAGCAAAAAAAAAACACAGTTAGCGTAAACGACTGTTGTGAGCAAACTAATTCATAGATAGTCTTATAAAACAAAGTCATAACCGCTTGCTTGCTCCGGGTTTTATCATCAGAGAGCTCCTTTAACAAACTATTTCCGTTAGTTTTTTGATGCTCTCCACACTTTGTGGAACTTTATTGTGAAGTGTAAAATTACAAAAGTATTGCGAGTTTAAAGTTTCGCGGGTGGGTAGGTAAAGAAAGCCTGTTGCATTCGCTTCAACAATTATCTTAAAGCGCTTTCAAGTAGTTTGGTCAACTACTTTGGCTTTAAAATATTTGTTACGTTTACTTTTCAATTTATGTAAATACACGCTTACTTACTTATTGTAAATTTCTTTTTGTCTTTTGTTTTTTTTTTTTATTTTTTTTATTTTTTAAATTCTCTTTAATTATAAGATCTGGTCCATCTTATAATCCGAATAGAATTTTTATCATATTTTCTTATCTTTTAATGTAAACAAAAGTAAAAAAAAAAAAAAGAGAGTAACAACACACTTAAAAATTGCGTAAGTTTTGTTTTTTATAAAAAATTGGCTGTGAATAATTTTTATTACAAAAGCGAAAAGAAGCAAAAAAAAAAATAAATAAATAAATAAATAAATAAATAAAAAACAAACAAACACAAACTAATAAAAATAATATTAAAATGAAAACAAAACTAATAACGATCGTAAAAGGTTTTTTAGACATATTAATTAAAAACAATTCTTTTATAAATTTATTAAACTACAAAAAAAAAAAATAAATAGATAAAAAAAAAAACACTATAAGAAAGAATAAAATGATAATTGTTTTAAAAATATTTTCAAAAAAAAAAAAAAAAAAAACAAATGATATTTATGTGCAATAATTATAATAATTAATATTAAATAATTGCTATTATTATTATTACTTGTAACTTTATAATTTCTAATATAAATTATTATTAAATAAAACCCTTAAAGTATGCTTTCGTTTTTAATATAAATAACAGCTGGTCACTGTTATTTATAATGTAAAGCATATAATTTTACGGTTTTGTTTATTTTTTATTTACTTTTTATTAATTCTTGTTATTTGTTTCATTTTTCCTCCTCTTTTTGTTTATATTTTTTTTTCCATTTTCATAATATTAATTATAATTATTACAAAATATTCTAAACAAAGGAAAAAAACAAAATACAAGAAGAACAAGAACAAGAACAACAAAAGCTGTACAAAGTGCAATAAATATAATTAATAAATAATTATATGAAAATAATGAAGAAAATAATCTCTTTAACAAAATTATTTTAGTTTCACTTACTGGTCATTAGTGCAAAATAAAATAATTTTGTTTTAACGAGATTAATACCAAAAAAAAATAAAAAATAAAAAATTAACAAAAAAAATAACATAAGAAAATAAATAAAAGAAAGAAATAAAAAAAAAGAACAAAAAACAAAAAAACAAAAATAAGTAAATAAACAAATAAATAAAATAAAAAGCAGGATAAATAATAAAAATACAAATTAAATATATAGAATATTTTTATTTTTCTTTTTTTCCTTTATAAAGGACAAATTTCTGTTTTATTTAAGAAACCGCATTGCCGGCCTACGTTAATATGGTTTAAGGATTATCAAGGATAACTGTATATACAACGCGGACACACACCTTGCCACCATCTCTGAAAACATGTATACATAATCAACAAATTGGTTCGTGTCTTTGCTAACGCAACCTACATTATCGTATAAGAATATCCTTTCGATGACTTCATGTCTTGCCTCATGTCTTAAACGAAAAAAAATTTCGAAACCTTAATTATCTTCTAATTCGAATGCAACATTTTTGACTGTCTTTCCCATACAAGATAACAAACAGTTCTTATGATTACATAATAAAATCGATGAACAAAATTTAAGAACAGCCAGAGAACAAGATAGATTCTCATACAAGGGGCATACAAGCAGAAATTGTATCATTTTTGCAATGACTTCTTCCAATGTTCTCCTTCATCGTCAAGGGCGGTAAGAGGTGAGGTAATAAGAATTTTTTCCAATCTTTTTCATAGTCTGCCGTATGCCGATCGGTTCATTTACTCATACGGTGCTTGTCATTACTTCCATTGCATTTGCGCCAAAGCTAAAATACTTTTTAAATGAATCAATTCCAAACCTTTTCTAGTCGGGAAGATCACTGGCGAATAGGTTTGCTTTGGTTATGCAAAATTATGTGTCGGTTGTTCTCTCTGTGTGACGCCCCATCAATTGTCAGCGATCGAGAATAACTTGAATGCCATGTCTTTTATTATTCGCTTCAAAGAAACGCCTTTCATTTATAAAATGCAAAAGTGTAAGGGTCCATTTTTTTGTATCTCGTAAATCCACCTTTTATTGCTTGGGTTGATAGGTGGAAGCTCCCTTTAAAAGGATGCAAAATCAGATAATGTTCCGCATTCGTTTTTTTTTTATACCTACTACTGAAGAGTGGGGGTATACTCATTGGAGAGTAGAATGCGAAAAGCATAGTAGGGGGTATACGAGATTTATTCCCCGCCGATTATAACTTTCTTACTTGTTTCTCTTCAGTTGGAAATTTCTGGCAGATAGCTGAGTGTGCACCAAAACACCGTTGACCGCTCAGATACGATTTGCTTCTTAATTAATTTCTCTAAAAAGCCAATCAATGGCGTTAGTTCGAAATATTCCAAATCGATAACTGAGTATTTCTAGACCCTTTAGATACAGATTTAAAAGACTTGGTGTTCATACAATTGAATTTTTGTAGCATTTCTTTTAAGCAAAGTGCGTTTGGCGTTTCTTACCCGTGATGATGCCTTAAAAACCTAGATTTAGATAATGACGTGAGAAAAGTGCTTTTTCAATTCATGCAAGCCTTCAATATTTACTGACCTGCAGCTAGAATGAAATTCATTAAACCATTGATATTCAACCAACCTAAGTAACATGTCATTGCTTAACTTTCTTTAAAAAATGTGCTGCATAAAATTGAAGATCTACGCTGGAAAAGTTCAATTATCAAGATTGACACAACGTAACAGATACCGATTTATTATTGTGCACTGTCGGGGATTGAATGCAGTCAGACATAACATATGATGTCGGTTTGCCTCTTATATGCGGCAGCACTATTGACGAACGTGTAGGATTTCTGGATAGTGGCAACCTTTAAAAGGTATTTGTCAAAATTTCAAGACATTCTGATAATTGATCTGCGGATTACAGTGTCTTTAGTAATGTTGCTTTTGTTGTTTCCGAAATAGAATGCGAAATTCTGAAATTCGTTTATTGATTGAATGGTGATTTTTGAAAAAAGATTTTATGGCGACTCTTGACTTTACTCGAAAACATACTTGGCTGATATGCTATATTTTAAACAAAGTCACTTGGACACCAATAATGCTGAACGCTCGGTTCGCCCGAATTCGGCAGTTGTTCCAAAAGCATGAAAAAAGTGAGTTGGTGGACGAAAACGTGAAGTTGCGTAAGGTAGCTGACACTCTCATAAAACATTTCACATGAACACTTATGCATGAGAAAGGTCTATTCGAAGCGGGTGTCGAGATTACTCACTTTTGCCAAACAAAAAAAAAAAAAAACCAACAACGTGTCGGAGCTATTTAGGTGAAATAATAAAGACATGAAATCAGAGTCAAATCAGCAATGAGTTGAGTTGCCGGGAACCGCCAAAACGAAAAACGTAAATGTCGTCTGGAAATATTGTGGTGTGAATATTACGTAGTATAATATAAGTAACCTTGAGTTCCGGTCAAGTTAGACCGGAGTCTTATTAAGCCACGTAATACATACCGCGTGCGTGCTTGCAATCGCTAAAAAGCCACAATAACCGAATTGACATCAATCGATATCATCTTCAAGTTCGAAATGAGAATTATTCCCGATTAGCCAATTAATCCGCGATCGCGATTTATAAGAAGCTTCACGTTCTTTGCGCACTTAGTCAACTTCTCTCTCAAATATCAAGGGAAACATATGTAAATTGTTGGCCGCATTTTCTTTACATCGTCAGATTCTATAATTCAGTTATTTTAATCTCTATATGCAAAATTTCTATAGAGATAGATAGCATTTGCTTTATTCTAGGATCCTAAGTCTATAATGTAATTGCGCCTTTCGTGCGTTCCATGCGTAATTCGCTTTCATCAATGCATGTGTTCATGTATGCATGTGTTATACGAAAAGTGTTTGTTCGATTAGTTTATCTATAAAACGAATAAATTTTGTTTCACCATTAAGTTTTGGTTCTTGTGCGAGCTCAGGGCGGTTACGTGTACGCGCAACCCGCAATTATGACCGTAAATATAGAGGCATTTTAAATAAATCGATTTAATAAAAGTAAAAGCCTAGCACACGAACTCCGGTATGGAAGTAAAGTAAGTTTATTATACTGTGTGTAATAACGAAAAATTCCCTTAAAATATGTACACATATGTCAATGGCCTGGCAGCCTATGGGCAATCACTCTTTATCCATGTGGTGGGGTTAGCTCGGTAAACGGCATTACGATAAAACGATCAGTGCATACTTTACGAATAAGTTCAGTGATACCCGGCAATGGCCAAATCTTTTACACACACAGTACTTTATAAGGTTGAACGGGCGTGACCGATTTTTAAAATTTTTCCACAGATATTAGAAGCTCATCGATAGTATATGCTTGAAAGCCTTCGTCATCGTACTGGGTGTAGTTCATGGATTATTAGAAAGAAATCTCTTTCTCTTCTTTGTTGCGTTTGAAAGCGAAGATGTGTTTAGCAATGTAGGTGTAAGAATTTCCCAAGTTCCCAGTTTTTGTCAAATTTGAACGTGATATTCACGTCCATTTTGACAGAAGAAGGCTTGCAAGCTTTAACAATTTGCAAAAGTTTGAAAGGTCACGGTGCTTAGGGCCGTAGAAGATGGTAAACCGCTTTGCTTATTTCCTTCAGCATGAGCAAAAAGAGAAGTCCCGATGAATATATTGCGACCGTGCTTCGTTAGTTAGAATAGTAAGATCAGTCAGTAAATCGAAAAAGTTATGAGATGGAAAATCTGTGTATTATTTCTTTTAAAAAAATCGTTTAAAAATGACTCTGATGCGGTTATAATATAGCGGATAACAAAGACTACCTGAGAAAGGAAGTTTTTTGCACATATATTTGACGGGTTCACAACAAAAACCAAGTCAATCTTTTTCAAATTGAAAAAAAGAAAAGGACTAAGTAACTGCTAGTCACAACTAATAGAAACGGTCGTCAACAATCCCCCAGTGAAATGAAAAGGGCGTCAAAGAGAACGAAAACATTATCCCAAACCGCAAACCGCAAACCAAAAACCGTCAAATCTGTTAACTGTCTAAGTGAAGATAATTTAATAATGATTTTATATCAATTGAAAAATAATGAATGAATAAATCTTTAAATTACATAACGGAACGAAGAGATTTTAATTTTCGTTAAAATTCTCTTGCTCTGCTTCGGTACTTCCCACGTACAGCATGTTTTGCGTGATTTCGGTTAGTTCGAACGCTGCACGCTTACAGAGTTGTATTATGTCAAAAAGTTCTTCATGGCCGTGCACTCCATTCGCATCAAGATGCGTCTCAAGGGCGCGCAATATATGATTGCACCGTTTAGCCCGTTGATATAATTCGGGCAAACCAAGAACGCTCCAATTGAGTTCCATTTTTTTTCGCTCTTTTCTCCCCGCTCTTTCTTTCTATTGAAACAAAAGTATAAATTTCTTATTTCTTTCGTATTTCTTTTTTTATTTCAAGCTTCACCTCACTTGATAGACAAATGAATGCGTTGTGTCTGAATATGCTTAACAATAAAATTATTATTATTATTATTATTGATTATTATATAAATTTAGCCAGAGAATAAATTCTAAGACTAAAGTCTTAAAGCACTAGCGTCTAAGGCTTTCGGCTTTCGGCTTTTATTTTTATTAATACTATTTATTATTATTATCATTATTATTATTAAAAACTCTACCGCACTTGAGGTTTGAACCCACGACCATTGACTTGCTAGTCGAGACTCTTGCCTACTCGGCCACTCAGGCGGATAACAATAAAATGAAGAAAAGATTTTCAAATTGAAAATACCTTGAAAATTGTTAATATTTAAACATTTCACAATTAGGTATGTGTGTTAGGGTGGGCGGTTTTTCGCCCATTCATCAACCTTCTATATCTTTCATAAACACTGAGTAGGGAGTAAAAATCGCAAAAAGTTTTGTTTGAAGAACACGGAGATGCTTTTAGTTTACGCTTCGCGGTGAACGTGGGCCCACATAAGCCACGTGTATGCGAGAACATGTCAATGTTTCTGCCGGTTTTGAAGTCGACTGTGTCAACAACGCACATCCATACCGACATGCGGATAAAAACACAGACGAACAGACATTGCTGGACTCATTGAGAATTGAATGCTTACGGGGCCTTGGAGGCCCCCTTTTTTGGTTATGCAAGCATTATGTGGAAATGAGTATACCTCCCATCCTCGGTAATTATGGTAATGATAATAATATTAATGATACTAATAACAATAATAATAATAATATTTAATTTTACCTAAAAAACATTTGCTTCGGCCCACAAACCTACATGCATACATTCGCTAGGACGTGTGTATGTAATTGTGTAACTAATTGCGATAGAGGTGAATCGATGGTTTTTGAAGAGACCGACCATATGTGGATTATAAATGTTTCTCTTCAATAATATACGGTTTTCGTTCATCGGCGGTTTGGTGGTTTATTGAAAATGCGTGCACATCTTCAGCGAAAGGGTTAATTATTGACCGAAACAATGCGTATCCGGAGGATGGCAATTATTTATTTTACTGCATGCGTATGTTTGTAAATTGATAGTTTAGATTGTGTCCAGTTCATTCAATTTCGTCATTAAATTGCCATTTAATCATAATTTCGAATATTTTTATGTATGTAATGTAAACTTAATTAGGCGGTAAAAACTATCTATAACTACCACTAAGGCTACTGCGATGAGTATATATGCTCCTCCTTTGCTTAATCAAGCAATAAAAAAATGTTTAAATTCGTGACGAGAACCAATCTTGGTTGTTGTCCTTAAGGGATTCGAAATTCGAAAGAATTCATTAATATTAGAGGTTATGTACGATTTTTGTGGTCCCGAAACGCCAACGATATTCGATTAAAATCTTGACTGGACTCTGATTTTGAGAGCAAAATTAATTGGTCGCTGATGACTTATTCTCGGGCTTACATTAATCTTTCGCAAAGAGCAGTGTTCATCGATTATCTCGCCGTTTAAATCGAACTGTGTGCCGGCTTGCGGAATCCTCGTGTCTGAAACGTGGTACTGGTCCGCAAGTGCAGTTTTGCGAAATTTCATAAAAACTTGAAACCGGCGAATAGCAAACGAATCTGAAATATTGAGAACGGATTGTAAAAATGCATGGCAATGTGTAACATAACGGGACCAATTGTAATCAAAATGTATTCGTGAAATTTTGACATTTTCTTCTTAATTCATTAACTTTGCGTAAGTGTGTACAGCGTCGTCAGAAGAACCCATTTTTTATTTCATCTCTGGATCGATGTAGTTCTGGCGATCAGTCAATTTTCTTGAATTCCGTCCAAGCAACAGATAGCAACATTTGGGATATTTCGATGACATACCTTGGCTCAAGCACGAATACTATTGAAGATGGATTGGATCGCAAGATTTCTACGACCACTCGTCACATAATATCGCATTTTAGGAAAAGTCCTTGCAAATTTGATGTCGAGTAGAACGTCTTAGCCTTTACCTTTCCAAATTATCGAATTCTAAATTAAGTTAATTATAATGAATTAAGGTTAAGATTAATTTCTATATATTTTCGAGCTTAAATGCATTTCAAGCGTAGTCTTTCACCATCAATTGAGAGAATCTATTCGGCATGGTTGTAAAAATAAAGATGGAGGGCTGACAGATGTATCCTTTGAATTCCGCTTACCAAAGATTCAGATAAAATGCAACTTTCCACGGCCTTGGAGTAAGGCCAAGCTTCCTCTCATATTAATAATTATTTTTGCGGGTCGCATTCCGCAGAGTCTGGTTAATGTAAAAATTCTTTGCTTACTTGAAGACAATTAATCGAAATTCTTTGCAAAAAAAATCTCGCATTTAAACTTTTGTACAAACTTTATGACAGTCGGCAGAAGTAGAAAATCTGAAGGCATTCTGTAATACAATATTTTTTAAATGGGATATGACAGCTGTCTGTCATTTATGATGAGTACAAGGAAATTACATTTGTAGAAGAGGTATTAAATCTTGGAAGAAATGCTCTGCTTAAGGGATTACTATAGGTTTACGTAGATAATGTGTTTTAGTGTTCGTCACAAGGTTATCTTACGACTACGACTGCAAGCAAATGCGAAAAGCTGTTACTCATGAACCCCTTTCGTCGTTCTTTTTAGTATTTGTTATGGGAATTAAGAAATAAATTTTTATTTATTATGAAATTCTTAATAATTACTATGTGCGTAACAACCAACAGGACATGAATAACATTCACGTAAACAATTGTCCTTTTAACAAACATGTCAAAATATTTTTATTGCAATCAACCAATAGAACGATGTCTTAAAAAGAGTACACCGTTGTGTGTTGTGTGTGACCAAAAGGATTATAAGAGATTTGTAATCAAGCGGAAAGGTGTTACAAAGGGTTAGTATAAACTATTAAATTTATAAGTTCTTCTTCATCTCATTGCTTAGCTTCTAGTTAAGTAAAGTATAGATTTTCATTTTTTAGGGATCAGAGATCTATATCGATTCCAGATCCAGGTCGTCCTCATTTCATTGCTTCGCTTCACGTTAAGTAAAGTATAGATTCTGATTTCTTAGGAATCAGCCACCCATGTCGATTCCAGATCGAGGACTTTCTCATCGATTCTAAATCGAAAAATCTGGATTCGCTTGCCATAGGATCGAGGCATTTGCTGCTTTAACACTCGCGTCCTAACTAATTGATCATGACGGTTAGGGGCTGTCAGCTTGAACGCTAGTACATTAGTTTTAACATTTAAAGGCGGCGGGTTAGAAAATTAATTTTAATCAAAAAGGTCGCCGTGTACGTTGACCATTCGATGCCATTTCCAGTCCATTTTTTGGTTAGCCTTCAGGAAAAGGACTTATAGGAGTTTTTAAATCAATGTTTCTTCTATAGCCTCTCAGTTGTAGTCTCCTTTTTGTATTTTGTACACGTGCTTATTACCATCATTAAGGATCGCATCAATTTACCGGGATATAGCTGCTATTAGCTGAAATTTATAGTTTTTCATCTATTATGGAGGATGGTTGCATCTGCAGCTCACATATTCCAACTTAAACTGCATTACTTTAAGTCGTAGTTTCTTTGGACGGTGAACTTGCTGTTTACTGTAGGAGAGGTGAAAACATAAATAACGCAGACAACTATTGTCTGCAATATAGACAGGGTCAATGGGCTGAGTGAGACGAGATGAATCGGCTCAGCATCTAATGTTAATGCGAATATCATCTAGACGTTACAAACCCAACGGCAATTCCAATAAAGTAAAGAGATATGAAAATGTTTTTAATTCTATTTTATTATCATTTCACTAATCTAGCAATATTATGACAAACCGCCTTTCTTAGGCACGAGAAAAACAGATTTATTTTTGAAATTTTACATAAATTATAACAATAACAAGAATGTTGCAATTACAGCGGCGTCAGCGCACATAGGATACGATGAAGGTAACAGGAAATGTCGTGCATTGTAACTAATTTGAAATTAGAAAAAAATAAAAGCAAGAACTTAAAAAATTATCTGTTGTTAGGGTAATTGTAACCCTTATGTCCTGTCCTTTTTTCATGGGTAACAATTTTCGTTTTTTTTCCTTTTCTTTTCTTTTCTTTTCATAGAGTGGAACTTTTTTCTTAAGGTTCTGTGTATTCACATGATGGAAATCTGTCAGTTAACATTACAGTGACATCCACTACGGACAAAGTGAAAAAGTAAATGAATATTCCGACTATTGACTGTCGCTATTGACAACGTTAGTTGTTGTAGATATCATCTCTTAGACATTATTGCAAACTTTTCCATGTTAGTTGGGGTTAGGTGAGCGACACATAGTATAAATCTTTGGCGAAATGATGAAATTTAAATTTTTCGATCTTCTCTATGATTCCACATATATATATATATATATATATATATATCTTCCATAGAGTCTATTGACATTAAACAAATTTAAAAGGCCATGAGCAAGAATTTCGTTTTCATTTCGTTTTTAGCGCAATTGATTGTTTACATCTGGAGAAGCGGTATTTTGTAGCACTCTTTTAAAGACTGAAGTCAAGGGTCCGTACTACTACTAAAATCTAACGAAACCATGAACGTCACAATTGGTAATAATTTATTTTCCGTATATTGTTTAGGGTGTGTTTGGAAAAGTTTCAATTTACTATTGATTTGTTTTGTTTTTCTTTTTTTCAGTAACTCGATAAGTCATAAAATAGAAAAGAAAAATTTTGACATTTTTCGAGTTCGTGCCTCTTGCAAAATATAGACTTTTGTTTGTTTTACTTTATGACTTGTTAGCAATCTTTTACCCCACTAATAAAATCATAAATTCAAAGGCTATAGCTTCGGATTTAGGGGCAAATTAAAGCTCCTTTGTATCTTAATGGATAGAGTGTACAATTTGAGAAAGACTTTCAAATATGATCTAGTAGAGGATGTTAAAGGGAAAAAAGTTTGCTTAATAAGAGTTGCCATGCCGCCATTTTGTTTTTGAATAATTTTATAAAACTTTTCATGTACCTTAAGTTTTAAAACTTAATAATTAAAAAATCCTTTTGTTTGAATAAATTTTTAAAAAATTTGCCTAATTCTTAGTGCACCTAGAGGGCACGGCCTATTATCCCTTTCCATCTCTGTTATCGGAGTTGCTTTGATTTTAGTAGAGTGCTTTTCCTTCACTGTTTGGTTTTGTGATAAATTTACATGAGAATCGATTGCGAGTCTTCTCTCACCAGTGGAGCAACCTATCTGCAAGCACTTCGTTTTTCTCCTTGGACACGAGACATTCCCTGATTGGCAGAGAAACAAAAAGTTGTTAAGTTAGTGAAACGGCAGAAAGTTCGTGTAGTACAAAGGCATCGCTCAATACTCTACACGAATATATATTAGTACGCACTACAGATGGAGGAAAATTTGTTACCTTAATCGTTAGCGTCCGTCAGTCAGTCGCGGCGGAGATTTCTTAAATAATTAAAAAAAGTAGTCGTTAGTTCAAGTGATCAGTCATGTCATGTCAATCATGTCTGTAAAAAATCCCAATTTTATATATAATTCTACCGGACCCACGATTACGAGATTTAAGTCATATCGCTCACGAGTTGTTAAGCAATTGCTTGCTCGATTTTTCATCTGATAATGTGATAGTTTATAGCACCGATTGCATGCAATGATTCACTTATAAGTGAAGTGTTAAATGCGACGTAGTGTTGTGTGGGACAAGCAAGTAATACGAGAGGAAATAGTAAGTCAGCTACATAGCATACAATACATGCAATACGTGCTATAATATAATGAGGAGAACGCTAGAGTGTTAAGAGTATCATGTCGCAAAACTAATTTTATATCCGTTGTTGGTTTGTATACTATGAGGAAATAACCGTTAATTAAAGTAAATCAACAGATTTTATTCCTTTTAATGTGAAACTATAATTATAATCATCGGAAGGACAACAACAGTAAACTTGAAGCAGTCAAGCATAGCAAGTTAAAGGAAATTTCTTGACCCTTGTGGAAGTATTCTGTTTTGCACTTGCGAAGCTTAAGTGTAGTGGTTTGCTTTAGTGGTTACACTTGTGCGGCAGGGTGCAAGCAAACGCAAACGATACCAACGCAGGTTTATGACAAGTAATTACTAATTGAGTGCACAGGAAATTGAGGATGTCAGTGAACGTGAATGTAGCCATGTTTTGATTAATGTCTACGGTTTGCTTTTGCAATGAAAAAACAATTCAAAAAGTTGCAAGAAAATAATAAAAATTAAGTGTGGGAAGCATTTTTTCTGGACACATCCTATATATCGTAATAATTTTGTTTTATTGTCCCGAAGTAAATGTAGCTTGCAAGCATTGAGAACATCTTTCATTCCAAAGAACTTTTTATTTATCATGGAGAAAATATTTGATATTTACTTGCTATCGAGACTTACGTGGCCATCTGTAAGAGTAATTCGCTTATGACCAAAGCTTAAGTCAATAATCGAATTTTTCACATTTGCTTAAGACTCTTCTTTCAAATACAATCGAACTAAATCGATTTTAGTAGTAGTAGGGAAAATATCAAATAATTACTGCTCAGGAATACTAATCTTATTGACACTGTGTTCAAAACTTAAAGAGAATTTTTATATTAAAAATTCGCGTACTTTGGATATCACTGTACCCTTTTTTCTTAGGCTGGTGCAAATCATGACATCGAACGTTTGATGTTTTGCTAGTTTTTAAATTCACTTAAAAGCTTTCTCTTACAATTACTAGCCAGTAGTCAGGTAGTTTCCCTTTCAATTGTTTCTACAGACTAAAAACGATTACTCTGAAGCGAATTTGCAAGTGGTCTGATGTAATCCGTCTAATGTGCCATAAGTCCTTGGGACAAAACAAGTCTTTCCACTGGATCTCGTTCAATCCGGTCTTAAGCATTTCGACGGGTAGATCGAACAAAAAAATGTATGGACCGGCGGACAGACACACTTGAATTGGTTCAGAAGAAAATTGTGAATCAATCGGAATAATAAAAGGTTCAGCTATCGAAGAGGTGTATTTTATTAATAAGCGATCGCTTTTCTTCTTCCAACTAAAAATGGTTGAAACTTTGCAAATCAAAACGATCGAAACAATTCATTAGAAATAATCATTTATAAATAAATATCTTTGCTTTTAAAATTTTATTTCAAATTCATCCTTATACGGTTTTTTTAATCATTAGATAATTTATGGCCTTATAATCAATTTATGGAACAAAGAAAGGAACACTTTTTTACCGAAAAGCAATAACAATCTTCCATGCTTTTGGTTTTCTTCTCTTCTCTTCTCTTTTCTTTTTTTTTTTTTTGTTTTTTTTGTTAAAAAAGCAAAAACATTGCCTAAATAAATAAATATTGCAATTTTTCTTTGGAAAAAAATAATGGTTTTTCCTTTTGGAAGGGTTTAAGCAACCAAAAAACAATGTGCAGCAGAATAAATTCGGTCATTGTAGTGGTTGGGTGATTGTGTGTTTTTCTTTTGTTTAAAATACTTTTACAACGATTGCAAAACGCGCTTTAAACGAAAGAAAATTTCATATTGATTGAGAGATAGAGAGAGGTCTTGAAGATCTCCCATAAATTGTTAGGGTGTCTGTACCAACCCCATACCCTCCTGTCTGTTCGCAGTTTAAGTGGCAATAGCAAAGATCGAGTGACGCTAAAGGTATTCTTATAATGTTTCATTATACATTAAGCTTGCAAAATGGCCGAAAGAAGAAGAAGAAAGCATAACAGTTAAATGCTTTCTCAAATAAAAATTACCTTTTAAACGTAAATGTAAAATTTTACCCATCGATCCGTTAATTACTTAATGAAAAACAAATTTTTATTTTATTTATGGAATCAAGATTCAATCGAGGACAAACACATCCTGGCTGCTTCCTATAACACGTATCATGAACTTTTTCGTTCCTTTGCGGCATATCCATAGCCATTAAGGAATAATAAGTAGACTCAAAGAGTCAACTAAGAAGATTCAACGTTTGTTTTTCCTTTTGTTTTATTTTTCCATTCTCGCTTCTGTGCTTTATTCGTGCATCATATAATGTGCTATAGAAATTTTATGTCACTCGCTTTTTGATTTTATATATATTTTTAAATTTCTCATGCATTACAGTCGGACGCACACTGCAACTCGTAGCCCGTAAGCAGGATTAACTCAAAGTCTGACATAAACATTTTTAAAAGCCGGTGTAAAAATCGTTCTGATCAATGAACTACAAACTCCCACGAGTAAATAGCAAACAAATATTCAAATGGATTCCATCTGTCGTGGAAATCGAACACAAGTTTTCCCGATTTACAAAACTCGATTGTCCTATCCTCTCGACCATGAAAAAATCCTTTCCTCAAATTTACTGAATTGTAATTACAGCGAAAATACAAATACAAATACAACTACATGTTGACTTACGAACTGTGTGCATAAGGAAAGAGTAGAAAAAAAAAAGGAAATATTCAAGTAACGCGTTTACGTTCCGATGAAAACGCGGGGCCCTGGTCTAACGATAATCGCTGCTAAATGTTTATGCTCCTCTATGAACGCAAGTAAATGTTTTTCGGAGTTCTCCGTACCATGCCGATCTTATAGCCATCAAGTATCCATGTTCTTATTGTTGTATAATAGTTGATCTTCTCTCTTTAAGAAAATAATAAAAAAAAAAAACCCAGAAAGTTATTAAAATCTACAGGAGCTGCTCACCCAGAGATCGACCACTGATGACATGTTCAACTTGAAGTTTCCTTTTCTTTTCTTTTTCCATTATCTAATGTATTTATTGTAGGCTTCTTTGTGGAGTGATTGTCGAAAATGCATCCGCAATATTCAACCACGTTCGCTATAACCCTTTCATTCGATGCCAAACACTTTCCTATGAGCAAAGCCTATTTTGACTTAAAAGCTGATGAAAATGAAATGCAGCGAGACTTTGGAAATAAATTCCAACAATGCTTAACTCCTGTCATGTAATCCCCATAACTATCGGTGCAATGTTTTCATAAAAAATCGAATTTTCTTTTGCAATAAAAGAGATCCTTTTTCTTCAATTTTCCCATCCGTTCGCATGAACTCTGTCCACTTGACTCAATCTGTAGTACTTAATGATTAATAGGGGGAAGAAGAAGCATTGTCAAAATAATAACATTTGGAAAATTGTTTGCTTTTATTATTTATGTTAATTGACTAATTATTTTTTAAAATTGTATTTTGTTTAAACAGACTTCGATATCCGGTTTTATAATAATGATAATACAGCCCTCAAATGGTTTTCGAAATATTTGAATAAGATTTTCACTGCTTTCTTGGAGTGTCTTTTTTCACTTCTAAAACAAATTTTCTTTAAATCAGAAGTTTTGTTAATTATTTTTTTTATTATTATTTATATTATTATTATAGTGTCCATCGTCGAAGGATGACGAGGGTATATTGATTTGGTCGAAACGTTTGCAACGCCGAGAAGGCAGCACCAGAGACCCCACAAAGTATATGTATTCTTGATCAGCATCAAATCTTAAATCGATTTAAGCATGTTCGTCTATCCATCTATCCGTCTGTCCGTCTGTTCGTCTCTGTTGTCTCTTCTCCTGGCCGCAAAAATGAAGCTACCGATTGAAAATTTGGCTGAAACATTGGAAGTTCTTGCACGCAGGTTGGTATTGAGAATCGGCCAAACTTTATTCCTATTATTATTATAATTATTATTATTATTATCATTATTACATTATTATTATTGTTATTATTATTACTGCTTTTGTTTTTTGTTTATTGTTTGCGTTTATTTTGTTATGTTTATTATTACTATTATTATTAATTATTATTATCTTTTGAAAATTCTCATGTGAAATAAGCACAAATCTATATATATATCTAATAATATTAATTGAAAATTTTTAGAGCAAATTATCAAAGAATTTATTTAGCTTTTTTTAACCTTCAATTGCGTTCGATTATTTTTAACAATAGTTAATAATTATTCAAAAACAATGAGAAAATCAAATTGACAGATGAAATGCTTGCTTAACAAGAGGTTTTCCCTACGGCGAGAAGTAGAGCAATTGTGACGGCAAAGGTAAAAATCAAAGGTTTCTCTATGTATATGTCTAATAAAGATGATCAGTTTCTTTGCCGAACTGTGTGTGTGTGTGTGTATCATTGTCTCTACAATTTTATTGAATTTTATTGTACTAAGCCCCGTCATAAATTTGAGTGGTAATTAAGGGAGGGCTGCAAGGAGGTCCTTTAAAGCGTAATTTATAGTTGACAGTTTTCGTTCGTTCGTTGACTTAGATGAAAGGAAGGATACAATTAATAAACTCTCACAATCGTCACGTTTACTTGACTGTTCTTAATGTTTGCAAAATTCGATTTTGCAAGCGTCGAGCAAAATTACTCAGGTGGAAAAGAAAATTCTTTATTTTTTTTTAAATTGATTGGCCACACCCAGCATTGCAACAAATTTTTAAAGACAAGTAAGAAATGTTTTTTAACTGCAGCGAACTTTTGCTACCCATTACGCAAAAAATAAATAAATGTTTTAATTAAATTTTGCATAGATCTGGCCGAGAAGGCCAGAATCCGTTATCGATCTCGATAATGAAATATTTGCGTTTTTCGCTTAGCTTAGCTTAATCGACAAAATAAACTCATTTTTAAACTTAATGTGGCCAAGTCATCAAAATGTAAATATGGAATGGATCGGCCTTCTATCTTAATTTTTTCTAATTTAATTCCAACTATTTTTCTCTATTTACGCATTTCTTTCTATAAATGCGACAAACTTTCTGTTTATTGACTTTTATTATTATTATTTTTTTGTTTTTCAACACATTTTGTATGCCTCCAAGACTTTTGAAGTATAATTCTATTTATCTGCTATAGAGTAAATAAACGAATTGAAATGTTTTCACCCGACGGTGGTAGATATTAAGATTTCAAATATTAATCATTTAAGGTTTTTTTTTTTTGCTACAATTATTACGTTCTGTTAAATACTTTACGCAAAATAAATAAATCGTTCATTTTAATGCCGATTATTAACCCCATCCTATGTATTTACAAAGTGAGGATATCAGAAAGTGAACAATGACATGATTGCTACCTAATCTTCATATAAACGCTATTTAAGTAATTAATCATGTTTTTGCATAGATATCTTACCTTTCACCCTTTCAGACAAATGCGCGTCATGTACACTGTCAAGGTGACGTATGCTCATTGAATGCTTGGGTGGCTTTGAATTCAATCGATTCTGGTTTTTTATTTCTCCTTCAGTTCATTTCATGAGATATCCTCGCTTATCTAAACGATTATCTGAACATATTAATATTTGTAGGTTTCATTTTTATACCGACCATCCGACCGAGAGATTGAAGGTATATTGACAGCATCAATATGTTCGCAACATTCAGACAGAATGTTGAGGAATGCTTGATATGTATGAAAGCCTGAATCAATCTATGCATGTCTGTCCGTCTGTTTCTGTTTACGGTAAGAATGCTCATGGTCAAAAAAAGTAAGGTATCGGCTTTGAATAAAACCAAAACCATTGGGAATTCGCGTGGGCATTGCGTAAGGGTCAAATCGATCTAAGAATATGGTTACAGTACTATCTAAACTGAGAGCACTACTGTTTTTGCTCACTGCGAACGCTTGTACAATGGTACAAACTATCAAAATTTTATTTTATTTATTTATTTATTTTGTTTTTATAATGCAAAGATAACGAAGACTCGACCATTACCGCGTGTAATGTTCTTGCCATGCTTTACATTCTGTTAACATTTCTTTCAATGAAAGAGTAATAAATCTTTCTTTCAAACATCACCAATTTGGTGGCGGTTTACATTAAACATAATTATATCTCAATTTTTGCTTTTCCATCGCAAGCAGTTGGTTTTGTTTTCCCTTTGTGTCTAAAGGGTGATAAAAAATGATCAATATAACTTGAAAAAGTTAAGTCAATGCTTCCAATGTGTTTATGTATTTGATTGTTATGATTTATTGTCAACGCTTTGTGAACGCTTTTTGAAGCTTTAAAAATTAAAGACAAGAGAAAGTTTGAAAAATTTTTGAGATAAGCAAGAAAGCTGACTGCTGTTAGGTTGCCGTTAGGTTTCGACTGCTCATTATCGCCCATTTATCAACTTGGCGAAGCCCTTGCTCACTAGCTTAGCACATACGTGTTTGAAAGTTAATTTTATTATAATGTAAGTTTCAACAGCAGAATGGACATGTGGACGGACAGACTTGCAATTGATACATTAAGAAGATGATGAAATTCATATATCAGTCATAACTGATAAGGGAATTACGTCCTGCAAATGAATTGAAAAAACAGGCAAAACGAGTTCCAGTTTAGTGACGAGTACATAACTTAATTAGCCTGTTTCATAAGAACTCAGGTGATTGGGAGATTCGTAACCTGATTTCTTTAAAAAGAAAGACTAAAGGAAAAGTGAAAAAAACTTTATTTTATTTTTAATTCTTTTACTTTGTTATTTAATAAATTCGATGTAATTAATTTCTAAATACAGCATCGTTCAAAGGGATGTCACAGCTCCTCTTAGAGGAGCCTTGAATTCGATGAATTCAATTTTTGACCACTTTCTTTACCTAATTACACCTGTGTTTAATATTTGTTTCTGAGGGTTTCCAATAATCCCGCGGAAGAAAATCCATGCTTCTTGGAAGTCATTCAATATCGGAATTTCTTAAAATTACTTCATCAGCAAAGTGCGTATTGCGTGCAATGTAAACCTGATTTCCTAAAATCAGATGTTGTTTACACCATTATCCGTTAAGGTTCGGCTTTTTACAGTAACGGGATATTCATTCTCATTTTCGAAGGTATCAAGGATCAATGAGCGAACGAAACGGTCATTTTCGAAGAAGCAGAGGTAGCTTTACCGCAGAAAAGATAGCATAGTTTATTTACTGAACCATGCAGATGGAAATGAGTCCGGTTCAAATGTTATTAAGGCATATATATATATATTATTATATAATATATATAACATATATATATACATATAGAAAGATATATACATATCTTTCCATTAGAAAATTACAAACTTTACAGAATGCAATGTGTAATGCAACGTCAAGATTTCTTGTGGCATTGTCTTTCCTATTGAAAAAACCCCTTTGGTCTACAGTCAAACAAGGTTGAGCACTTCAGCTAATATAAGCCATAAAATTGCGTAGGCATGTTAAGCCATATAAAGAAAACATTTTAGACAAACTTTATACGCGAAGCACATCAGAAGATAACTACAACACATAATCCAAATTTTGACTTGATATCACTATCTAATCTGTGTCAAGTTTTATCGTAAAATACAAAAATTCGATTTACTTTAGTTTACTTTAGCGTGTGTATTGGAGAGACTTCCCCATCCCATACAAATTTTCCACAATTCACCTTGAACAGCGCCCATCCGTCGGCCAATCAAATTTCATATCTGAAATATTGCGAGGTTGTAGGCGGCATAGCGGCTACAGTGTCTAGATAGACCGTATGCGGATTCGCAGATTTAAATAAATTCAAAAAATAATTCTGGATTGATTGGTATAATGGAAGGTAGCGACTATCATGCTGTGGACATCTTCTATCTTTATAGTAAAACAAGAAAGTTTCACCGTTAGTTAGTTTATGTTTCTCATTACTTTTGAAGAATACATGGGGCCTTTAATTATTTGTAAAGAAAAGACATTTTTGCGTCGCCATATGTTGATTTGATTTCTTACTTTCGTTCTTGAAGCGATTCAGTTATGCTGAGCAAATTGTTAACGTATAACGTGTTATGCCACGTGCACCCTCAAATAAACACTGACCAAAACAAAAATCTCACACAAACAAGGAAAGAGGCAATCATGGAAAATTGCTTTAACGTCAACATTTTTCGTATCGAAGGAAGATCGAAGAAGCACGTATCCGCGCTTATGAAAAATGCAAAAAATATTATGTAGGAACATAGTGAGAAAAGAGTTTCGCACAAAGATAATAAGCCCAGCAGGCGTTTGTTTAATCCTCTGTAAGAAGCACTAAGCAATGTGTGAACGTTCATCATCTTAATCAGCAAAGCATGGAAAGAAAACAAAAAAAAAAAAAAAGGAGTGTGAACAGAGCAGAGGCTAATATTAAGAAATTTTTAAGAAGTCAACTTACTTGGATACAAGGTTTCCTTAAGAAGATGTCCGTTTCTCTCTTGCTTCGTCTGAGGGTATCATGCCCCGACATGTATTCCAGCATTTCTTTAAATTTTCAAGGTATCTTTGCTTATCAGTATACTGAGCTGTTTAGAGATTTGCATGAGGATGGGGAGTAACTGAATCTGGGATGAAATTCTTTGAATCAGGACGTCACCCAGATAATATACTTGCATTAGGAATGGAGGACACGAGCAATATCTGA